>JAIEZT010000068.1:421583-448820 GCA_019594935.1 Periophthalmus modestus
AAAAAACAAGAAGAGGAGGGGAAAAGAAGAGAAATTTAGAAAAAAAGAGGAAAGAAACAAGAAAAAAGCAAGAAGAGGAGGGGAAACAAGAAGAAAAAAAAAGAGAAATGTAGAAAACAAGAGTAAAGAAACAAGAAGAGGAGGGGAAAAGAAGAGAAATATAGAAAAAAAGAATAAAGAAACAGGAATAATGTATAAAAACAAGAAGAGAGAAACAGGAAATTTATAGAAATAAAAGAGTAAAGAAACAAGAAGAAAAATACAGAAATAAAAAGATTAAAGAAACAGGAAGAATGTACAGAAAACAAGAAGAAAGAAGAAGATAGAAACAGGAAAAGTACACGAAATAAAAGAGTAAACAAACAAGAAGAAATAAGAAAAAACAACTGCCTCTTCTTCTCTCCCCTCTCTCTCTCCTCTCTCTCTTTCCCCTCTCTTCTTCCTCCTCTTCTTCTCATCCTCTCTTCTTCTCCCTCCTTCTTCTTCCTCCTCCCCCTCTTCCCTCTCTTCTCTCTTCTTCCTCCCTCCCTCTCCCCCTCTGTTCTTTCCTCTCTCCTCCCCTCTCTCTTCTTCCTCCCTCCTCCCCCTCTCTTTTCCTCCTCCTCTCCTCCCCCTCTCTTCTTCCTCCCTCCTCCCCCCTCTCTTCTCCTCCTCTCCTCCCCCTCTCTTCCTCTCCTCCTCTCCTCCTCCTCTCTTCTTCCTCTCCTCCCCCTCTCTCGTAGCGACCACGGGGCCGGGCGAGCAGCTTGGCAGAGACACAGGAGCCATGATGAGGACTCGTGGAGGGTCTTAGCAGGGTTCCCTCCTCATCAAGATCTGAACAAAGGGGGGCGGGTCTGCACGGCTGCTCTAAATACGGCCCCGGACTCACATACACACACTCCCACACAACACGACACAAAAGTTAAATGAAACAGAGGGAAGTTGAACAGGGAAAGTGAAGGTGAGACAGAGTTCATCTCATTTCAGACTCAACTTTTACTTCTCTTTGGCCCCTGAGCGAGAGAATAAAACGGGGCTGAAGAGACGGAGAGACATTCAGCGACTGTTAAAGGCGGGAAAGTGAAAGTGAAAGTGAAAGTGGTGTTTTTCATACTGAAGTTCACACGTTCATCTTAAAAACTCTGTGGCGTCTGTAGGTTCAACAGAGATCGTCCAGTTTGAAGTTCTGGAAGTAGATTTTCCATAATTAATAATAAAGTTAATTAGTGATTTATTAAATATTTGAAAATGGACGTGAATGATCCTGTGTTTATCGGATTTATCGAAACTCTGTCCTGTGGCTCACACACGACGCTCTGACGCTCGAGGTGTTACGACGCAGCTCGTGTGGGACAGAAACGAAAGAAACTAAGATGGAAAAGGTTAAAGTCAGAAGTAATTTAAAGAACAGGGACGATAAAGGTGAACTAAACAAAAGGGGATTAAAACATATTAAAACATTCGGCATCGTGCAAAGTTTAAACAAAAAGGTAAAGTAAAGGTAAAGTAAAGTCTTGATGAACAAACAGAGTCACTAAACACTGTAAAGACGAACAGATGAACTGAATCCTCTTAAAGGGGGAGGGCAGGTCGCAGGATTGGCCAGACTGAAAAACTATCCTCCAATCACAGACAAGAGCTCACAGCGACAGGGTTTCAGGGGAAAGTCGACAGATTCAGCGACACACACGAAAAATATTGGACAGATCCAAACAACGAAAGGATCTACGGCTCAAACTCGCACAACTGAACCACGCCCGTCTCTCAAACAGTGACGGTCCAACTATGAGGCGCTCGTCTTTATGGAGTAAACCACAGTGAGGAGCGGCGAGGACGACACGAGACGAGGCGTCAGAACGTCTCACAGAATAGGAAAGACATTAAAATCACACAAAAACATAAAGAATCACAAATAATCATCTGTCGTAGCATCAGGCAGAGGGACCAAAACATGCAGAACTCGGTTTAACAGTGTTTATTTTTTTACAATAAGTGAATAGTTCAAGCAAATGACGATAGATCAAACGAAGAGTTGGTGCTGGGAGCCAGTCGGGGCCCGGGGAGAACACAGAGGTGCAGAGACGTAGACGAGGGAAACAGCACCGGTGCAGGGAGGGTCAGAGACGAGGGTCCGGAGCTGGTCCAAAGAGCTGGTCCAAAGAGCTGGGCCAAAGAGCTGGTCCAAAGAGCTGGTCCAAAGAGCTGGTCCAAAGAGCTGGGTCTGGAAGGTGGCACAAAAATCCAATGAGCAGGAAAATCAGAAAAAAGGAACATTACAAAAAGCTGAGCAAGAGTATTCACGTGGTACACGCGGACGATCTGGCACCGAGTGTCTGGTCCTGGCTCTGCCCAGCTCCAGACACAGACAGGTGAGGGAGGGAAGGAGCAGAACACGAGGACAGCTACAGGGATCGTGACATCATCATAAATTACCATTTAACAGAAGAGGCAGAATAAAAACCTTTATTATTATTTTTTTTTTCCAGTTATATGCACAGCTAAACAAAACTGTTTTGAGCCTGGATTTAAACAGTCTCTCTGTCCCCCTCCACTCCATCCTCACGAGGAACCAACCAGGCCAAAGTCCGCCACGTTTGCACTGACGCTGGACAAATGCACCAGGCTCTAGGGTTTATTTCTGCTTGGACACGAGTCGACTGGTGTGAGCAGAACTTCAGTGGAACCAGGAGGAAACAGGTTCTACTTTGGTTCCACAGGCGGAAAATGCAAATACAGTCGGACCTTCTCACTATGAGGCTGAAGCACTAACTGCACAACACACACAGCCAGCACCCGTCCTCCTGCTCCTCCCGCTCCTCCTGCTCCTCCTGCTCCTCCTGCTCCTCCCGCTCCTCACTCATCAACTAATGAGCAAAGCCTCATCCTCCTCCTCATCCTCATCCTCTCCATCCTCCTCCTCCTCTCCATCCTCCTCTCCATCCTCCTCTCCATCCTCCTCCTCCTCTTCCTCTCCATCCTCCTCTCCATCCTCCTCCTCATCCTCCTTTCCATCCTCCTCTCCATCCTCCTCCTCATCCTCCCTCTCCATCCTCCTCTCCATCCTCCTCCTCTTCCTCTCCCATCCTCCTCTCCATCCTCTCTCTCATTCCCTCCTCCTCATCCTCCTCTCCATCCTCCTCTCCATCCTCCTCCCTCCTCTCCATCCTCCTCCTCCTCTTCCTCTCCATCCTCCTCCTCCTCCTCCTCTCCATCCTCCTCCTCCTCTTCCTCTCCATCCTCCTCTCCATCCTCCTCCTCCTCTTCCTCTCCATCCTCCTCTCCATCCTCCTCTCCATCCTCCTCCTCATCCTCCTCTCCATCCTCCTCTCCATCTTCCTCCTCCTCTCCTCCTCCTCCTCCTCCTCTTCTCTCCATCCTCCTCCTCCTCCTCCTCTCCATCCTCCTCCTCCTCTCCCTCCATCCTCCTCCTCCTCCTCTCCATCCTCCTCCCTCCTCCTCCTCTCCATCCTCTCTCCTCCTCTCCTCCTCCATCTCCATCCTCCTCTCCATCCTCCTCCTCCTCTTCCTCTCCATCCTCCTCTCCATCCTCCTCTCCTCCTCCTCCTCAATCCTCCTCTCCATCCTCCTCTCCATCCTCCTCCTCCTCTTCCTCTCCTCATCCTCCTCTCCATCTCCTCCTCCTCTTCCTCTCCATCCTCCTCTCCATCCTCCTCCTCATCCTCCTCTCCATCCTCCTCTCCATCTTCCTCCTCCTCCTCCTCCTCCTCCCCTCCTCCTCTCCTCCTCCTCCTCCTCCATCCTCCTCCTCTCCTCCTCCTCTCCTCTCTCTCTCCTCCTCCTCCCATCCTCCTCCTCCTCCTCCTTCCTCCTCCTCCCTCCTCCCATCCTCCTCTCCATCCTCCTCCTCCTCCTCCTCTCCATCCTCCTCCATCCTCCCCTCCTCCTCCTCCTCTCCATCCTCCTCCTCCTCTTCCTCTCCATCCTCCTCCTCCTCCTCCTCTCCATCCTCCTCCTCCTCTTCCTCTCCATCCTCCTCCTCCTCCTCCTCTCCATCCTCCTCTCCATCCTCCTCCTCCTCTTCCTCTCCATCCTCCTCTCCATCCTCCTCCTCCTCTTCCTCTCCATCCTCCTCTCCATCCTCCTCTCCATCCTCCTCCTCATCCTCCTCTCCATCCTCCTCCTCCTCTTCCTCTCCATCCTCCTCCTCCATCTCCCTCCTCTCCTCATCCTCCTCTCCATCTCCTCTCCATCTTCCCTCCTCCTCTCCATCCTCCTCCTCTTCCTCTCCATCCTCCTCCTCCTCCTCCTCTCCATCCTCCTCCTCCTCTTCCTCTCCATCCTCCTCTCCATCCTCCTCCTCCTCTTCCTCTCCATCCTCCTCTCCATCCTCCTCCTCCTCTTCCTCTCCATCCTCCTCCTCCTCCTCCTCTCCATCCTCTCCTTCCTCTTCCTCTCTGCTCTAATGCGACAGGGCAGCACTAAACGTCCACACTGCACTTTGGACATCACATGTGTTGAACTGTCAGCTCCTCCTCCTCCTGTCCCGGGGCAGTGTTCTACCTCCCCCGTCTCCCCCGTCTCCCTCGTCTCTCCCCCTCACGGGCCTGTCCCATCACGCCAACAAACCCTGATGCTAGCACGACTTAAACTTCAACCCTCCTCACTACTTCCTGTGTCTCTCCGGCGGCGGTGCGCGTGTCACCTCTAACTAAACAGACATCTTTGCTAATATGCTAATGCTAATCAACAATCGTAGCTGTTCTCGTCGGGACGCTGCTGTTGTCGCTCGCCGTCCTCGCGGGCTTGTTGACGTTGTCCCCATCACGCTGATTTATCCGCCGCACATAAGCGTCCGTCTGACGAGCCGAGCGGTTCTTTGTGCGAGTCTATTTGGAGCATAATGAGATTACAAATGTACAGACAAATGCGAGCTACCACTGCCAAAAACAATTAAAGGGGATGTCTTATCTTCTTATGTTACATTTAGGGCACTCGAAGAGACACTCGACAAACAGAAAACACTGGTGATGGTGAGAGTGAGGAGCAAAAGATCTGGCAGTTCAGAGACTGTTAAAGCTATATTACGTGATTTTCAAACTGCAAAAGGAGGAAGGAGGAGTTCAGATGATCAGGTCCTTCATAAAACTCACAAATCCACAGACTTTATATAAATGGACAGAGCGAACCTGCTAACGCCGCCGCCGCCGCCGCCACTGCGCTCCAAACAGGAAGTGAGGAGGATCCTGGGGGTTTTATTTTTATTTCCCTCTTCTTCCTCCCCCTCTTGTCCCTCTCTCTTCTCCCCCTTCTCCCTCCCTCTCCTTCTTCCCTCTCTTCTCTCTTTCTCTTCACTCTCTCCTTCCTCTCTCTCTCTCCTCTCTTCCTCCTCTCCATCTTCTCCCTCTATCTTCTCTCTCTCCCCTTCCTCCCTTTTCTCTCTTCCTCCTCTCCCTCTTCTTCTTCCCTCTCTTTCCCTCCACTCTTCCTCTCTCTCTCTCTCTCTCTCTTACTACTCTTCTCTCTCTCTTCTTCCTCCCTCTCTTCTTCCTCCTCCCCCCTTCTCCCTCTCTTCTCCCTCTCTCTTCTCTCCTCCCTCTTCTCCCTCTCTCTTCTCTCTCTCCTTCCTCCCTCTTCTTCCTCCCTCTCTTCTTCCTCCTCCCCCCTTCTCCCTCTCTTCTCCCTCTCTCTTCGCTCTCTCCTTCATCCCTCTCCTTCCTCCCTCTCTTTCTCTTCTCTCTCTTCTCTCTTCCTCTTCGCCGTCTCTTCTCTCTCTTCTTCCTCCCTCTCTTCTCTCTTCCTCCTCTCCCTCTTCTTCCTCCCTCTCTTTCCTCCCCCTCTTCTCTCTCTCTTTTTCCTCCTCGCCGCCGCTGTGTTTCTCCAAACAGGAAGTGATGATGATCCAGGTGTTTTTATGTCACTATCGTGTCTGTAAATCCACATATGAATATTAAAAACAGACAGATCAGGTCTTTCTTTCTCGTTCCCGTTCTCATTCTCATTCTCGTTCTCGTTCTCGTTCGTTCCCGTTAGCGTTAGCAACAGGTTTGATTGACAGCGTTGCTAAGCGCCCTGTTAAACTAGGTGCAGACGAGCAGGTTGAGAGGCTCTGGTCCTACAGTCTTGAACTTTATCTGTAAATAGATGCACATTAGTCCTGGACACATCTGCAGGTTGTTCGTTCATGAGAAGGTCTACAGACAGGGGGCGCTGTGGGGCACTTCGCCATTTGCTTGTTTCTGTTTCATTGTTGATTTTCTGACTTTCCATTGGTTAAATCAGTTCTCATGTTCAGCTCTAAGAGGCGACGCTGCTGTGATTCTGAAGGGGTGTTACCTACAACATCCTCGCTCCTGATTGGCTCTTTGGTTGCTATGTGAACGTCAAACATCTGGACTGCTGCAGCTCTTGGTGTAAAGTTGGTTTCTCTGCTGCGTTAATCACTAAATCCACTTCTCGTTCAGTTTATCAAAGCTGGAACTAGACTTTTGGGGGTCAATATTTATCTGTGAACATTTTCTTTGCACTTTGGTTTTGTCTGTGAAAAACACTTATTATTCCTTTAATGGCATTTACTCTTGGGGCATCTCTGGTATTAAAATGTGGACGGTAACACCACTGGGTTTGTGAGTTTGACCCATGTGACTCAAAGTACCACTGTACAATGAGGGTTCGTTCCTCGGTGCTGGATTTGCTCAGATTAAAGTGGGAAGAGTCGTTCTAAACGCTCTGAAAAAATAAAAGAAAAATATTTAGAAACAAAAGAGTTACGAGTGTTTTTTAAATGTCAGTGACTTTTGGGCCGCCCTGTATCTATCTCCTCCAGTCCTGAATCACACTGGGGTCATTTATTGCTCTTGACGAATTTACCAAATGGGTCAAATGCAGAGGACAAACTTACCAGTTAAAACAGAAACTATATTCTCCGTAACTTTACAGAACTTTGAGGATTTTGACCTGAGCAGCTGCTGCGTGACCAACTCAAACTATCCAACTTCTCAGTATTTTGGTAGAGACTGAAAACACAGGAGAAGTCACCCGAGGCTTCATCTCAATGTCGTCATGAAAAAGCACTTAATATTTAAATTTTAATCCAAATGTTTCCGAATAACATCTTGGCTTTACCTTAATTGCCCCCCAAAACACAGAGTTCCTTGGGCCTGCTCTAAACGAGATTTATACCTGGCAAAAGTGGCACATTTTGGTGAGCGGTGGCCATTACACCAAACATTTGAGAAGCAGACAGATGTTTTAGGTCCAAAATCCTCGGCATGTTCCAGATGGGCCAAAACACAGACGCGTTTGTGAAACTCGTCGCAGAGACTCGGATGTGGTGAGACTGTGTCGAGTTTTCATGCTTCTGTGGAAGTTTAAAGATTCACCATGTAACTTTTCTGATGCAGATAAATCAGATCTGTGCAGAGACAAAACAGAGAGACAAGTATTTTTTTTTCTTTTTTGCAATAAATGACTTTATTGACTGAATTAACAGTGTTTTACTTTAATACTTCAGATGGAATATTATTAGGAAATAAATTCAAGCAGATACAAATATTGTTTCCAGTAAATCAAATACGATCCATCCATGTTCTTCTTCTTATCTGGGGCCAGGTCTAAGAAGGGACTCCCAGACTTCCCTCACCCCAGACACTTCCCCAGCTCCTCCGGTGGGACCTCAAGACGTTCCCAGCCAGAAAAATTAGGAAAATCCAGAGTTTTGTCTTTGGACTCAGCTCCTTCACCACGACAGACGATACAGCGACTGTATCACTGCAGACGCTGCACCGATCCGATCTGATACTAATCTATCCTAAGATTAGTATCGAAACTAAATACTCATTTGAGCAAGTATCGATACTGAGAAAGTCAAACTGACAGAACAGAAATGAACCTGAATCTGTTTAAAATGATGTCGAGCTGCATCTTTCACAAATATAAGAGAAAAAGATGAATTTACACCGATATATCACTATGAACCTACTGGATAAACCAGGACTAAACCAGGACTAAACCAGGACTAAACCGGGACTAAACCGGGACTGAACCAGGACTAAACCAAGACTAAACCAGGACTAAACCAGGACTGAACCAGGACTAAAACAGGATTAAACCAGGTCTAAACCAGGACTAAACCAGGACTGAACCAGGACTAAACCAGGACTAAACCAAGACTAAACCAGGACTAAACCAGGACTAAACCAGGACTAAACCAGGACTGAACCAGGACTAAACCAGGACTAAACCAGGACTAAACCAGGACTGAACCAGGACTAAACCAGGACTAAACCAGGACTGAACCAGGACTAAACCAGGACTAAACCAGGACTGAACCAGGACTAAACCAGGACTGAACCAGGACTAAACCAGGACTGAACCAGGACTAAAACAGGATTAAACCAGGTCTAAACCAGGACTAAACCAGGACTGAACCAGGACTAAACCAGGACTAAACCAAGACTAAACCAGGACTAAACCAGGACTAAACCAGGACTAAACCAGGACTGAACCAGGACTAAACCAGGACTGAACCAGGACTAAACCAGGACTAAACCAGGACTGAACCAGGACTAAACCAGGACTGAACCAGGACTAAACCAGGACTAAACCAAGACTAAACCAGGACTAAACCAGGACTAAAGCAGGACTAAAGCAGGACTAAACCAGGACTAAAACAGGATTAAACCAGGTCTAAACCAGGACTAAACCAGGACTAAACCAGGACTAAACCAGGACTAAACCAGGTCTAAACCAGGTCTACATCAGGACTAAACCAGGATTAAAACCAGGTCTAAACCAGGACTAAACCAGGACTAAACCAGGACTAAAACCAGGACTAAACCAGGTCTAAACCAGGTCTACATCAGGACTAAAACCAGGATTAAACCAGGTCTAAACCAGGACTAAACCAGCACTAAACCAGGACTAAACCAGGACTAAACCAGGTCTAAACCAGGTCTACATCAGGACTAAACCAGGATTAAACCAGGTCTAAACCAGGACTAAACCAGGACTAAACCAGGACTAAACCAGGACTAAACCAGGTCTAAACCAGGTCTACATCAGGACTAAACCAGGATTAAACCAGGTCTAAACCAGGACTAAACCAGGACTAAACCAGGACTAAACCGGGACTAAACCGGGACTAAACCAGGACTAAACCAGGACTACATCGGGACTAAACCGGGACTAAACCGGGACTAAACCAGGACTAAACCAGGACTAAACCAGGTCTAAACCAGGACTAAACCAGGACTAAACCAGGACTAAACCAGCACTAAACCAGGACTAAACCAGGACTAAACCAGGACTAAACCAGGACTAAACCAGGTCTACATCAGGACTAAACCAGGACTAAACCAGGACTAAACCAGGACTAAACCAGGACTAAACCAGCACTAAACCAGGTCTAAACCAGGTCTAAACCAGGACTAACTACCTCCTGGCCTCTGAGGATTACACAGATCTAAGACACATGGTGATAAAATAAAGTTCTACTATTTAATGTTGTAAATCACTTTCTATCGTCTAAATAAAGAGTTTTTATCATTATTTTATCAGAATCGAATCACTTCCTTTGTATCAAAAGTGACACTAGTACAAATCTTATAAAAACTACATTTCCCTGAAGAATACTGTTGTACTAAAACAAAGTCATAGTTTATTCAGTAAGTTATTCATAATTTGAGTCCACGTCTCAAAATGAAACAAAACTGGATTTAAAGAGATTTGTTCAATCCACGGCGCCGATTACTCCTGGCTAACCACTCTGCCAAAGCGAAACACTTCTTCTATTTCTGACTCTTTTCAAATGAACTAAAAGAACATAACGTGTGCTACTATTTTCACAACTGCTCCTTTAGTGAGCGCTCGGAGTACCTGCTCTGCACAGATGGTGGTTCAAATACGACTAAAGCGTCGGAGAGGGGGCTGAACGACTCTTTTATCATAAAGGTGCCGAGTATTCTTAGCTGCGCCGGAACTGGTTTCAAATACTTTAACATAGGACAAAGATAATACAGCAATGGTAAAGTTGGCTGGAGATACGGGGAGCGCCGCCAAGAGTAACTAGTATTTATATCTTTTATTTGGAGCCGGTTCAAGGTGCTGGCAGACGGCGCCGAGCGGTGGGTGGTGTTTGGCCTTCGTGACACGAGCGCTGCCTCTCACTACATAACATTATATTACTTCTATATTAGTTCCGACAGGGGGCTGGTGATTTACATTTTTCTTCTATTTTAAGCTCCAAAATAGGCTTTAAAGGCGCACTGTGTAACTTTTCTGAAGGGGGTCGTCGGGAGCGGGATGGAGGCTGTTTCGCTTTGAATCGTTGCAGAAAAATACCTGGAAAAAAGTGGATTCTTCTGCTGCGTTTGTGCGTGGAGGCGTGTTTCTCTGAGTCTGATTATTACCTGTGAATGGAGTATTTAATGCCATACTGTGGAATTTCTCAAGCAAAGCAGCTTCTCCACGGAGACAAGTTGGAAAGAGGCGTGTCTGAACTGTGCTTCTGTTTTCAGGCTTGAAATAAACGACAAGTGAATGAGTCTGACGCTGCATTTGGTCGATACTTTGAGCAGGTTTTCGGTCCTTTAAAGTTGATCTGACACTGGAAACTTTTCACTTACACAAACGTCCAAAGCTCAAAGTGGCAGTTTTCAAGTGAACAGCTCCTTTAGTTCAGGGGAAAATGAGAATTCCAGCACAGAAATGATCCAAATGATTCCAGAAATGAAGCTGTGTGGAGTTTAAAACCTATCTGTCAAATTGAAAACTCAAATCCTAATCTTGACTAAAAAGGCGGTTAAAATAATCGGCCTGGCCCCCCGTCGTCTTCAGGAGATCTTCCAAGACACACGAGTGAAACTGGGAAGTAAAATATGTAATGACCCGACTCACATCCTCCACAAACAGTTTGAGTTAATGCCTCAAGAAGAAGGTCCAGGTCCCAGCAGCAGACGAACAGGTTTAAGCACTCATCTGTTCACCTTTCAATTTTCCTGCTGAACTTGAAGAAATAATGTTCTACAGTCTGAGAGTGTGCAGTGTCCACCTGAGGCAGAAAGGCCCCAGGGAATGTGCAATACTCACATCTACACTTTAGGCCCCAGTGAATGTGCAAAATATGCTAATTAGGGGAAGCCGGTGCAATATCATCAAATGTAGGGTTTTTTTTTTGTTTTTTTGTTTTTTTTCTGATGAACTGCATTAATTGATGTGTCCACTGTGTGTGTGTGTGTGTGTGTTATGTTTTTACATGTGGCATGAGTTCCCTTTTCCCAAGACAAATTTCTCCTAAAGGCTAATCTAATCTAATCTAATCTAATCTAACAAAATGATGACATGACACATAAAGTTCCGTGTTGTAAAGCATCAGAACTAATCACCATGGTAACAACACTCACTCACACGGCGTAAAGACGAGATGTGAGGCCGTGTCCAGCAGAAATCTGAAGTTGAACTTGGACGAGGAGCAAACGTCGTCGCTCTGACCTGACGCTGGAACATGATGTGTACTTTTTAAACTGTAGTAAAATAAAAATTAAAATCTGTCACTGGACAAAACGTTTTAGAGTGAAGAGCTGTTTGTATAAACCAGGACTGAACCAGGACTAAACCAGAACTAAACCAGGACTAAACCAGGACTAAACCAGGACTAAACCAGGACTAAACCGGGACTAAACCGGGACTGAACCGGGACTAAACCGGGACTAAACCGGGACTAAACCGGGACTAAACCTGCACTAAACCAGGACTAAACCAGGACTAAACCAGGACTGAACCAGGACTAAACCAGGACTAAACCAGGACTGAATCAGGACTAAACCAGGACTAAACCAGGACGAAACCAGAACTAAACCAGGACTAAACCAGGACTAAACCAGGACTAAAACAAGACTGAACCAGGACTAAACTAGGACTAAACCAGGACTGAACCAGGACTGAACCAGGACTAAACCAGGTCTAAACCAGGACTAAAACAAGACTAAACCAGGACTAAACCAGGACTAACTACCTCCTGGCCTCTGAGGATTACACGGATCTAAGACACATGTTGATAAAATAAAGTTCTACTATTTAATGTTGTAAATCACTTTCTATCGTCTAAATAAAGAGTTTTTATCATTATTTTATCAGAATCGAATCATTTCCTTCGTATCAAAAGTGACACTAGTACAAATCTTATAAAAACTACATTTCCCTGAAGAATACTGTTATACTAAAACAAAGTCATAGTTTATTCAAGTTATCCGTCCGAGCCGCTTCTTCAGATTTCTGCTGGACACGGCCTCACATCTCGTCGTTACGCCCGTGTGAGTGAGTGTTGTTACCATGGTGATTAGTTCTGATGCTTTACAACACGGAACTTTATGTGTCATGTCATCATTTTGTTAAAGTCTCATGTTACGTCACTTTCTTTCTGATCTGTTCTAATGTTTCTCCTCTTAAAAAACAGACCGGGGCTTGTGTTTTGTTTCATTCACACATGTTTGACATACACTCGGTTCCACCTTGTGACATCATCATGTGCGTTTTCAACTCCACCCAGCTTCATTTCTGGAATCATTTGGATCATTTCTGTGCTGGAATTCCCCATTTTCTCCTGAACTAAAGCAGCTGTTCACTTGAAAATTACCACTTTGAGCTTTGGAGATGCAGACAGTGTGACTCAAACGAGACAAAACACAAGTCCAGGTGTTTTTGAGGAGGGAGCGGCGTTAGAACACGGCGTAACGCTCAGAAGAGTCCATTTTGTGTAATATAGAACCTTTAACTTAACAATAATTCACCTCGTTCCTCGTCTGCTCGTTCTGCCTCTGCACTTCCATGTTTGTTGTTTCCACCTCACGTATAATTCTATAGTAATTCAAAGTTATTGCATCTTTCTGTCACTCGCCAATACGTCTGCGGAGCCCAACTGTATGTGCATCTTTAATCCCTTATGAGAAAACACCGGCGCCACTGAAAAACACATTTGTGAATCGCTCGTCCATCCATCTCTCCATCTCTCCACCTCTTTCTTCCTGTCGGCGTCGCTCCTTTCTCACTAAGAAACGCATTACTCTCCACTCCACCGATATACCTCCGCTTCACAACAACTGTACAATTAAAAGCTGATTTCTGGCGTGGAGATTTTAATGACGGAGAGGCCGGGCGGCACAGATGGCTGCTGTTATTGGAGGTACAAAGATAGACTGCGCTGTTTGAACGCCTTCAGATCAAATGCCAGTGGTTATCAATTAGAAGCTGAGGTAAAGCCGGTGACAACATGAAACCGCGGGCCCTCACCTTCGCTGGAGACGTTAGCGACGTTAGCGATGTTAGCCGCGAGACGGAGCGAGCCCATATGTTAGTGTCAGCGACTTCGCACGAGCCCAGATGTTGCATAATGACATCGTGGATTAATAAATAAGAATTAACTTTACAAAGAGTCCAGATATAATTTAAACTACTGCGACGTTGCATTTCCATACCGCCAAAACAGAACAGAGCAGGGATTTCGCTCCAATTTACTCGACGAGCTTAATGTCGTCTAATCGTATAGGAAAGAGCAATAATGAGGAGTGAAATTTGGGGACTTTTGGGAAAGGCTACTCCGGTGCCGTCATTCTGCTTCAAAGAAAAAAGATAAATTATTATGCCATTAAAAGTGAACTAATTAAGGAAGGCTTCTTTTAAGAACTCATTAACTGCAGCCTCATTTACATAATGATGCATATTAATTAAGTTTTAATGAATCTGAATTTCCAGCAAGCCGCATTTCTTTGGCTGTGGAACAAATTGAACAAATTATTTAAAAGTGTTCTTGAATCTACTTTTCACACCAAAGGGGAGGAAGAATGCAGTCACGTGTGTGGAATCATATTTTCTCCTCCCGGTGCCCATCTGTTCATTTATTTTAAACGTGATCGTTTAGCCTTTTGTTTCCTAAACCGCAGAGACTCACTCAGCAGAACCAGGAGGTAAAGGACCGATGTGAAGAGAGAAACAAACAGAGAGAAACTCTGTCCACTTCACAGACCTGTCGTTTGTGCAGGTCTCGCTCCCATGATGCACTGGGGCAACATAATCTACGACTGTATTTGCTTCATAAAAACACGTCTGAACTGTACAGACTCGTGTTTTTATGACGGAGGAAAAACATGTTAAAAAAAACATTTATTTATTCTGACCTCAGTGTCCAAACTCCTCACGACGCTTCAAAGTTTGAATCTAACGTATTTAATGTCGTTCGTCTTCACTTATTATCATTATACTACAGGATTAGTTCATCATTCGCTCATAGTTTATTAATCATTAATAAATGTTTGAGTTGATACTTAAATCTGCATTTACAAACACAAATGATCAGTTAAGTGAGAAATAAGAGGAACTACACACAGCACAGTTAATTGCTAATTAAGGTCATAATTGAGTAATTATTGAGCCTGAATCAGTGTTAATTAAGTGTTTGTTCATGCTTTATTAAGGCTTTATAGGTTGTAGTTATTATAAAGTGTTTTTACTTATTAGAACTAAAGATTGTGACTAGTTTGACAGAGATAAACTCCAGTGCAGTGTCTGTGGAGTCAACAGGTGAGAGTCTAAAGCCTCTGCGGCTCAGTTGGTAGAGCGTTTGCCCACTGATCTGAAGGTTTGTGGTTTGAATCCCGCTCCTGACACAGACATTATTAAAGGTTAGAGGTGTGTGTGAATGTGTGAGAGCTTTAAGTGTCTTGAAGATGGAAAAGCGCTGCATAAAAGCTGATCATTTTCCATTTTTTTCTTATTTCAACCAAATATTTGTTGAGTTTGAAGCCCCAGCGCAGAGCGAGACTGTCAGACGAGTCAGCAGCTGTTGTGATTCTAACGTCTCTGTGTTTCGAGGCAGAAAAGACAAAAAGTGTAGAATCCCAGCTCCATCCTGCACAGAGCGATCACACCTGTTCATCTCCACAGTCGGGAATAAGACTCCGGCCTCCGCTCCTCCAGAGACGCTCAGGCCACACTCCCGCTCGGGACATCCCAGAGGAGGAGCGCCTCGGGAGGGGGTTAAACCGACACCGCTGCCCCCTCCTTCCCCACGCACAGCGCCCCCTGCAGGAGAAGCAGGAGAAGCAGGAGAAGCGCTGGCTGCTCCGTACAGCGAGCGCGAGGTCAGAAGTCACTGCTTCATACGAGACAAGCTGGCGGAGCAGTGTGAGGGAAACGAAGCAGATGTTGGTTAATTAGGGGAGATGTGAGTGACAAGATGGAGCGTGAGGTACAGAGGCGTCCGTAGAGCGCAGCTGTTTATGGCTCGTCTTTGTCAGTCACAGCCCCCCACCAAGCTCCACCGAGCTCCACCGACTCCACCGACTCCACCGAGCTCCACCGAGCTCCACCGAGCCCCACCGACTCCACCGAGCTCCACCGAGCTCCACCGACTCCACCGAGCTCCACCGAGCTCCACCGAGCTCCACCCAGAGACGAGCCGCTCCACACACATCAAAACAGAATTAAGCCTGATTCAGTCCAAAAGAGTTTCACTGGAATATGTTTGTGTGAATGAGCAGCGTCACCTTCTGCATCTATCCTCTTCTCTCTCTCTCCCACTTCTCTCCTTCTCTCTTTTCCTGTTGCTCATCCTTCTCTCCTTCTCTCTTTCTTCCTCTCTCCTGCCCTCCCTCTTGCTATCGCTCTCTCTTCTCTTGTTTTTGTTTTGTGTGAATGAGAAGTACCACCTTCTTTCAATCTGTGCATTTTCCTTTCTCACTTTCTCCACTCTTTCTTTCTTTCTTTCTTTCTCTCTCTCAGCAGCAGCTTTCACCTCCTCCTCTCTCTCTCACGTCCTCCTCTCTCTTTCTCCGCTCTCTCTCCTCTTGTCTCCACACCTTTTTCTCTCTCATCCTTTCTACCTCTTTCTCTCTCTGTTGCACTCTCACCTCCTCTTTACTTTCGCTTTCTCTCTCTCTCAATCCCCTACTCCTCCCCTCTCTCTGCTCTGCTCACTTTCTCCCTCTTTCTGCCCTGTCCCCCTCTCTTACCCCATCTCTCTTTCTCTCTGTCAATTCCCTCATCTATTTCTCCCACCTTTCTACTCCTTTCTGTCTCTCACCCACCACCTCTCTCTCTCTTTCCCTCTCTCTTTCCCCTCTCTCGTATCTCTTTCTTTCTCTTGCTCTCTTTCCCTCTCTACCCTCTTCTCCCTCTTCCCCTCTCTCTCATATCTCTTTCTCTCCCTCTCGACCCTCTCTTTCTTTCCCTCTCTCTCTTATGTCTTTCTCTCACTCTCTCTGTCTCTCTCTAGCCCCTTCTCTCTCTTTCCCTTTCTTATTTCCCTCTTTTTCTCCCTCTCTCTGTCCCTCTCCACCCTCTTCACTTTCTTTCCCTTTCTTATTTCCCTCTTTCTCTCCCTCTCTACCCTCTTCTCTCTCTTTCCCTCTCTCTCATATCTCTTTCTCTCCCTCTCTCTGTCCCTCTTCTCTCTCTTTCCTTCTCTTATTTCCCTCTTTTTCTCACTCTCTCTGTCCGTCTCAGAGTCGATGGAGCTGGACGTTTATCTCCACAGTCTACGCTCTAACTCCCTCCCAGCTTCCTCTCCGTCTCCCCCTCTTCTTCTCTCTCTCTCTGTCTCCCCCTCTTCTTCTCTCTCTTCTTCTCTCCCCTCTCTCCTCCTCCTCACTCCTCCGTCTCCGCCGCTCGAGACGACAGAGCTTCAGTCATTTACCCAAAACAAACAGAACGAGATTCCTCATTTGGAGCGTCATACATTTCCTCGAACCGTTTTCCTGTCTGATAAAAAACTACATTTTCGCCCGGCTGAAAATTGCTCATATTCGACGGTTGATGAATGGAGCCTGTTCATCTGCATTTCCACGGCGCTCGTGTTTGTGGAAGCTCTTTCTCTTTATTTTCAGTAGAACATCTTTAAAATATTCACGTCAACAAAAGCCAAATGGTGCGAGCGTATGGTGACCAAGGTGAAGTGTGCTCGATGTGGAGGAGAGTGCTCGGGCGGAGGAGTGGAGAGGCGGAGGGAGGTGGAGGAGCGACGGCTCTTCTTATGAGACCTATTGAGTCCAATGTAGGTCCTGTGCATTTATTACAGAACAGGGCTGTGGAGAGGAGGCGCTGCAGAGGCTGGAGGTGTGGGACTGTCTGGAAGATCACAGATACGAGCGGCTGAAATGGTTTCCTCCGCAGGGCGGCCGAGCGCTCACTTAGAGACAGGGTGAGGAGCTCGGAGTAGAGCCGCTGCTCCTCCACGTCGAGAGACATGTCCCACTGGGAGGAGGCCTGTCTTTCTTTCTTTCTTTCTTTCTTTATTTGACAGGGACCATGTACAAATTCATTAATAGAGAAAGAAAAGATGATTTGTACCAGATTTAGCTCCTGCTTCTTTCTTCAGTCCCTCTGCAGGTGACACACATAAAAAACACATTTACAATATACGATGAACAGTTTGTCATAAACATTAACGGTTAAATACAATAAAAAATGTCCCATGTCCAGTTCAGTCTGTTCAGTCCAGACTCATATAAAAATCCTTCTGTGAGGTTTATACCGTGAGGACAGAGCAGCACCAACGAGACTCATGTGACACGTTTGATTATTTAAAATGGACTTTTTCAAATTTCTGGTAAAACTTTTCAAATCCACAGACAGTTTCAGAGTCTGGAGCTGATTCCACTGACTAATGACTCTGAAAAGAAAAAGTCGACTGAGCAAAGGCCGAGGATCTTTTTGGAACGATGAAATTTCGGTTCACGGAGGAACGAGTGAATAGGGAGTTTGTTCAGAACAAAGGATAGTAAAGCCAGGACACACTGGAGGGACCATGTCTAAGGGAACGCCTTAGGGTCCCACTGGAGGAGTTGGAGGACGTGTCTGGGGTGAGGGAAGTCTGGGGGTCCCTGCTTAAACCGCTGCCTCCGCGACTCAGCCCCGGATAAGAGGAAGAACATGGATGGATGTATTAGTATTGTTCACATTGGGATCAAAAGCAACAACAAATCTATAAAATCCGAGTTTTTTGGTGAGTTTGATCATGTGGTCAGAGTTGATGAAGCTGGAAAAGCTTCACAGTCACTTCCTGTTTGGAACGCGGCGGCTAACACATTAGCTGTGTCCATTTACACACAGTCGATGGGGAAAGAGCCAGTTTTCCCAATTAATTCCATTGCATTTTGTATTTTGTTTCATGAATATATCGCACGTCAGAGTTTGTTATCGTGACAGGTCCACAGGGAAACTGAAAATCCAGTCCTGGTTCATGCTTTGAATAAACACACACACATTTACTCACCCAACGCCACAGCTCTGGTCAACGGCGTAATCGGGTGAAGCTGATGAATGGCTCAACATTAGGCTCCATTCAAACAACAGATGTTAATTCACTCAACACGTGCGTTATCACATCATTTATGTCACCGACGCAATATGAATGACACAGATTATCTGAGGTTTGGGGCCCCTCCTGGCACACCTCACTGTCCTGTTGGCCCCTGGGTAACTCAAAAAGGTTCCATTATAAGTGTTTGTGTGAGAAATGGGGACCGTGAAGAAGGACACGCCAGCCCCAGTGGAGGTTCAGAGGAGACGCAATGCCTGATGGGAAATGCAGTTTTTTATGATTGGAAAGATTTGAGGTGACGTAACTGGAGCTCTAGTGGGCACTCAAGGGCCCCACGGCTCTGAACAGCTGTTGCGTCTCCTCCAGGCGTAGACAAAGACATCTCAGAAGAATAACATGGCAAACAATACACTGACATTAAGCCGTAGACCATGACGGAACATTTCTACAGTTATTTTACTGTTACTCGTGTGATCGACTCAAAACCACAGAGACATCAAGGTCCACGGCTGTAAAGAAACAAGAGATTTATACGATTTTACTTTAGAGCCTCATGTTCTACCAATAAACCTGACCGAGAGTGACCTATGACCTATACTACTCACCGAGAGTGACCTATAAACTATACTACTCACCAAGAGTGACCTATGACCTATATTCCTGACCGAGAGTGACCTATGACCTATACTACTCACCGAGAGTGACCTATGACCTATACTACTCACCGAGAGTGACCTATGACCTGTACTACTCACCGAGAGTGACCTATGACCTATACTACTCACCGAGAGTGACCTATGACCTATACTACTCACCGAGAGGGACCTATGACCCGTACTCCTGACCGAGAGTGACCTATGACCTGTACTACTCACCGAGAGGGACCTATGACCTGTACTCCTGACCGAGAGTGACCTATGACCTGTACTACTCACCGAGAGAGTGACCTCTGACCTGTACTCCTGACCGAGAGTGACCTATGACCTGTACTACTCACCGAGAGAGTGACCTCTGACCTGTACTCCTGACCGAGAGTGACCTATGACCTATACTACTCACCGAGAGTGACCTATGACCTGTACTCCTGACCGAGAGTGACCTATGACCTATACTACGCACCGAGAGTGACCTATGACCTATACTACTCACCGAGAGTGACCTATGACCTGTACTCCTGACCGAGAGTGACCTATGACCTGTACTACTCACCGAGAGTGACCTATGACCTATACTACTCACCGAGAGTGACCTATGACCTATACTACTCACCGAGAGGGACCTATGACCCGTACTCCTGATCGAGAGTGACCTATGACCTATATTCCTGACCAAGAGTGACCTATGACCTATACTACTCACCGAGAGTGACCTATTCTACTCACCGAGAGTGACCTATGACCTATACTCCTGACCGAGTGTGACCTATGACCTATACTGCTCAGAGTGTGACCTACGACCTGTACTCCTGACCGAGAGTGACCTATGATCTGTACTCCTGAGAGTGTGACCTATGACCTGTACTCCTGACCGAGAGAGTGACCTCTGACCTATTCTCCTGAGAGTGTGACCTCTGACCCTTTCTCCTGAGCGTGTGACCTGTACTGTGACAGTGGCTCAGTTGGTCGAGCGTTTCTCCACTGATCTGAAGGTTGTTGGTTTGATTCCTGCCTCCACATAAACTTCATGGGTGGAGTGACCCGCAGGTTGATGGTGCATTTCCCGCTCCCACAGATGAAAACTGTTGTTGTGTCCTTGGGCAAGACACTGTCCCTCCTCACCTCACTTCAGTGCCTGTGTGCTCTGGTGTAAAGCTCTGAGTGACTTGGAGGTGTAAAAGTTCTGTATAAACGTGACTTTAAGATCAAGTTCTTGCAAAGATTAAAGGTTCTGTCCGGTCACAACTTTAAACTGCTCCTGAAACACCTCATGACATCACCAGGTGCAGTTTGGAACATTAGCGCTGAGGGTGGTCTCCATGGAAACGCTCTTGATGCCTGGAATCTTCCGCAGTAGTGAGTGAAGTAAATGCATTGTGAACAGGGAAGGGGGTCACCTTTCCACAGATCTGCTCCGTGTGGAACATTCCGAGCGGAGCAATGACATCTCCATGGAGACAGAAAGTTGCGTAGTGCAGCTTTAAACCATCAAACAGTGAATTCAGGACTGACCTTTGAGTTTCAAGCGTTTGTTCCGTCTTGTATTATTTTAATTTACCTTTTCCGGGTTTTCTGCATGTTTTTTTTTTCTTTTTGCAGGTTTGCGCGATAAAAGAAGGTGAAAATCCTGTTGCGTCGTGAGTTTAAGTGCATTTTACTATCCTCGTTTTCACAAAGAGCCTTCATAAACTGTGTCCTTTACCTGCATCTCTGCATTTGTTCTGTGCGTTTTAACTGTGCACATCACACATACGGCTCACGTTACATTAAACTCCTCTAATTGTACCGCGACTTTAGCGTTAAGGTCAAACCCGCTCGTGTTTACGCCGCTCTCCTCACTTTTACCCAGGACTCGGAGTCTTGTAGCTCTTTGTTAAGTCTCGTCCTCCCTGCTGTAGTGAATGAAAGGCTGGCATGAGTTATTTTTATTCTCCTTACCAAAGCAAAGGCAGAACAACCCTCTCACAGCTCCAACACGCAGCGTCCCCGGAGGGATACAACTGAGGTGGCAAAATAAAAAGAAGATTTCAAAAGACAGAGAGAGAGAAAGGAATATGTGCGGTTGAAAATAGAGTTTGAAGCACGTCCGACTCCAAAGGCAGCGGGATGCACTCGGAAATATTGGCAGATGTAATTAGGTCAGACTATAGACCGAAACTTTTACCCAGAATACCACGGTGTTTGAGTTTTTGGAGAGTGTCGGGCGATAACCTGCAGAGAGGATAGAATATCATCGAATTCAGATCAGATTTATCGCCTTTGTCTTTGAACAAAAGTCGCAAATGAGGACCACATGTGTCAAACTCAAGGCCCATGGGCGAAATGTGGCCCGCCGTGTCATTTCATGTGGTCCACAACAAGGTAAATTAAAAGTATCACAGTCTTAAAATGTGAGTTTATCAGGAAATAGGAAGTTACACAACCATATTTTTACATCTATAGAAACATATACCATATTTTCTGGACTATACGTCGCTCCGGAGTATAAATCAAGCGCGTAATAATGAAGAAAAAACGCGGTAACAAAGATGTGAAATTACATACTCAGATGCGACTTATATTCCACGTATAAGTCGAGTATATCTGAGTATAAGTCGCACCCCCGGCCAAAACATGACAAGGAAAAAAAGTGCAAAATACAGAGTGCAATATTTGTGTTGAAACGGAATAAAGTTTATGAACAATTTAAAAAACTAGTTACATTTATTTGACTTTACACCTGGCCCTGAGAGCGACCATTTTCCCTCTGTGCTGAATAAATACTGAACTGAAGACTCTGTTTAGGCACGGAGAGGCTGAGGCGGCTGATGGTTCTGCTGCTGCGGGTGTTTTGGCGACATGACGGAGGATAGAGGAAGTATTTCAGCTTAAACGTGATTGGCTGAGAGGCGACGGTGGCGTGCTGTGATTGGCTGACACATGATATAACAAGGATAACACCCTCAAACATTAAAGACACACTGTGGAACTTTCCTGCTTGTCTCCACGGTGATGTCTGTCTAACTTATTAAGCACAGGGCAACAGCGCGGTACTTTACAGGTCAGATCTGTGGAGAGGCAGCCCCGCTCGTCGTATCCATGTATTTTCACAGGATAAAATACATATAATTACATAAATTCTAGATGCATTAGAGCCTTCATGGGAAAGATTACGTAGTGCGGCTTTAAATACATGCCTACACAAGCATTCTCGCCGTACACAGGACTTGTCCACACTGCAGGGAGTTACATCAGATGCCCTCCCTTCTCAGAGTGAACTTGTATCTTGTGGTTTAAGTTTCTCGTCTCTGGACGGAGCTCGGGTTTATTTTTACTCCTCATTAGACGGATCTTTCTGGGTCGTGACCTTTCCTCAGGAGTGATGGAGGTGATAGTTAGACCGGGTTTAGTTAAGGTGGTATTTTGGGTCAGGGCCAAACAAACTCGCTGAGGAAACAGCCCTGACATTATCTCCTCCGTGAAGAGTCTGTAAGACGAATGTGGCGACGGAGAAGTACGAGTCCAGCAGAAACAGAGGGACATGAGCAGCAAACTGTGTTTTATTCTTTTTTTTTTTTTTAGATACAGGCTTATTTCAGTGTTTAAATGTTTGCATAATATGTGGGAAAAAAAGCGTCGAATAGTAGAATTATTTCAAAATCTTTGTACTGTACAAAACAAACAAAAACATATAAAATATCTTTTTTGGGGGGATTACAGACCCAAAATATTCCTATAGCTGAAAAATATACAGGCATATTTCAAAATGTTTTATTATGCCAAAAGAAAAAAAAACAAACTTGAATAACAGACTTATCTTTGTATTGTACAAAAAACAAAAAAACAAAAACAAAAAAAAACATATACATACTTTTTCCTTATCCTTGTTTATTTATTTATTTTTGTTATTTTGTGGTAATTTATTTATTTATTGTTATTTTTTTGTTTAGCTATTTTTTGTTTTTCTTATTGTATTTATTTTTTTGTTATTTTTTGTTTATATTTTTATTTATTTATTTTCTTTGTTATTTTTAGTTAATTTAATTAATTTTTTGCTAGTTTGAGATTTTTTTTGTTTTATTTTTTAACCTGTCTCCCCTCTCTCTGTCCCTGCTGCTGTCAGACTCATGTTGGTCTTAAATGTTCGTATTAACCCTCTACATGATCCTGGGGTTTTTATTTCACGTCTGTGTCTGTAAATCACATATGAACATTAATAACAGACACATCAGGTCCTTCTTTCCCCGACGTCGTGGGAAGGGGCGTTACCTTCAACATCCTGGCTCCTGATTGGCTCTTTGGTTGCTCTGATACTCATGGACATAATTCCAAATATGAAACTCTGCTCCAGATTCGTCGCTATAATTGTTAGTGGGTGTCACACTCCCTTAGTCCGCTTCATTATGTAATTTATGTGTAATATAATTGAGTTTTGGCTCTTGTCCACAGTCTGGTTGCTAGGTAACAGTTATAAAATTACTTAATAAATGCGTCATACCGGCTGTTCATGTCCAACCAGGAAGAAAAAGAAACAAAAACGACGCAAAACTTATTGGCAAATCTTCACGTCAGAATCAACAAAGCTGGACTGTAGCACAAAAACACATTTATTCTTTCATTTTTTGCTCATTTAAGTATCAGTCTGACCACGATCTGAGTCCTGACCTCCTCCGCACGCCGCCCCCGCCGCCGTCCCGCGACACGCTCGTTTTTAATGGGACTAATTGGGCGGGACGCTGTAGGACAGAGACAATATATCGACTGTGACAGAAGCCCCTAACCTCCCTCACTCTGCAGAATATGCTCGAGAATTAGCAGTGACCGATCCAAGCGGCCGGACGGCGGTGGTGTCACGCTGCAGACGGCGAGCGGCGTTCGGAGCAGAGGGACGCTGACGTTATGGCGTTTGACCAGAATAAAACAAGATGGCCACTGACCTTAATTGTAGTAATTTATTTAATGTCCACTGTGCTGACCACACTCATCAGAAACTGCCCACGGCCAATCAGAGAAAACAGACGTCCAGACACAAGCGCCACCGGCCGAGGAGAAGAGAGAAGATTTACCCTCTAACCACGAGCTTCACAGGTTGAGCTCAGGTAGCGGCTCGTTCAGCGGCTCCTTAAGACGTTTGGCTGCTCGTTCAAGCTGTTTCTGGTCAGATTACTCCTGGACACTGCTTTATATCGACGTTTTTCATTTGTTCGTGATCAAAAACTCAAATTATCAAAATATCTCCTCATTGTGAGTTATGTTTTTGCTGTTTAATCCAGTATAAAGTTGTGTCATAATGATTATCCGCTGTCTCAGGTGGAGAGACGTAAATTAAAGATGCACTATGTAACTTTTATGTCTTTTTTTTCTGCTGAATGTTCCACAGTGCGTCACAACACTTTTCTATCTCCTTGGAGACAAGCAGCTGAGGTCAAAGAGAGAAGATCCAGCTCACAGAAAGACGTTTTTTTTCAAGTTTTTTTTGCGACATAAAAACACAAATGAATGAATAAAGATCGAGAAGTTTAATGCCGTATTGTGAAACATTCCAGGCAAAGCACTAACATCTCCATGGAGACGAGCCAATAACATCTCCATGGAGACGAGCCAATAACATCTCCATGGAGACGAGCAGGCAGCACGTCCCATCACAGGTGATTCTTGACGCTTTGTTTGAGGATATTTTGTGTGTTTTATGCAGCATTTTTAAAGACACTCTCCCCATTCAACAATAAAAATAACATATAGTAACATCATATTTATTTAGATTTGTTAATTGCCATGGCAACGGTCCTCATGTGTCATTCTGAAACAGATACAGTCGTCAACCCCAGTCACAAAACTTTCGCCGCTGCCCCAAACCACGTGTCTCCACTTTCATAATGAACCAGATTCAAAAACATCTTATTTTTTTCTCGTGTCTCTCGCTTCAAACAAACAAATCACCCGTCTTCAATTTTCACCGCCCCCTTTACCCACAATCCCTTTCTTCTCCTCCGGGCAGTCGTTCTCCGCTCATATACATCTGTACAAATTGATTTCCTCTTACACGGTGGGATAATGACGCTAACAACACAAATACCTGTAAGTGAGGCATAATTACAGCAGAAGACCCCCCCCGCCGAGCGCCTTTCCCCGGGACCCCAACAACGAGAATTTTTAAGCTTGAATAGACCTCGATGCCTCGGGGCACAGCGGAGGCCGGGGATGGGATGAAAATGACTCTTTTGCTCCCACTTCATATATAAAGATAAGCACGTCGTTGGGGAACATATAGAAAAGAAAACGCGCTGGTTAATATTCTGCCCCCTGCTGGTCGACTTCAATGGAGCCGTGGCAGGGTCCGGGTCAGCTGAAAACAAACGAGGGGGCGCTGTGTGTGGAGCTGCCTCAATACAAAAAAAAAGAAAAGGAAAACAGTATTTAAACATGTCCACGAAGTAAAATAAACCTCATGCAAAACAAACTAACTGTGTTGGTATCACTGAACCTGGGACAAAAAGCTAAAAGTCCAATATTAGCGCTTGAATTCTGAACTTGTGCTGAAGAATGGGTCAAACACGGGACGATAATGGGCTAAAATTCATTCTCCAAAGCACAAACAGTCACTAAACAAAGAGTTCAGTCCAGTGGCATGTGGGTTTTTGGAGGTATAATCATGATTGGTTATATAAATGGATATAGCTAACCTGCTAGCCACAAACAGGAAGTGAGCATGGGCACTTCCTGCTCCATCGACTCCAATTCATTTTCTGTGTAAAAAAACCATGTCCCCTCTCTGTACCTGCCTCTGTACCTCTCTGTACTCATTTTGGTCTTAATGTTGCATTGCATTCCCTTCTACATGCTCCAGGCGTTTAATATTTTAAAATTTATTTTTTAAATTTTCTTATTTATTTTATTTTTTTTGTTATTTTTCCTTTTTTTTTTTTTGATTGTATTTATTTATTTGCTTTTGTTATTTTGAGGTTTTTTTTCTTATTTATTTATTTATTTATTTAATGTTATTTTGAGGGGTTTTTTTCAGTTATTTTGAGGTTTATTTATGTATTGATATTTTGAGTTTATTTTTAATTTTTTCAGTTATTTAGATGTTTTTTTTAAATTCTTATTTTGAATTTATTTTTTTTTATTTTTTGTTTTTTTTAACTGTGTCTCTCTCTGTGTCTGCTGCTGTCAGACTCATGTTGGTCTTAAATGTTCGTATTAACCCTCTACATGATCCTGGGGTTTTTATTTCACTTTTGTGCCAGGGGCGGGTCCAAGGGCGGGTCCAAAGGCGGGTCCAAAGGCGGGTCCAGGGGGCGGGTCCAGGGGGGCTTGAGTGGGCACCAGCCTTTCCGAGAATGGTCAACACTCGTCCATCACTCCAACCAAAGATTTCTGCCCCACTTTCACACCACGTTGTTAAAAATGTTCAAAATGAGACTCCAAAAACAATATTAGCTTTTATAAATCACAACAGAGGCTAACTAAACGCTCTAAATCAGGGCGGCCCAAACTCTTTTCACCGAGGGACACATCTGGAAAAATACTGGACACGTTGGGATATTTCAGATGGTGCGTTTAACATAGTTTTGACATCACACTTTAAATAAGGCTTGAAATATTAATATTAGGTCTGTACGACAATGCGATGTGATGTTATTTAGGTTATATTTGTAGATTTACTCACATTTGTCATAAAAAGTTCTGATTTTGCTCAATTGGGCCGGTTCAACTGAAGGTCTGAGGGCCTTTTGGACACCTCTGCACTAGATGAACACTGATCACACTGAAGACCTGAACCCTCCTTTAGCTCCTACAATGAAAATATCCGGCGGCGTCCCTGCGTGTAACTGCGCAGCAATGGACTCTGGGAAATGATTAGGAGCCTGATGATGCTAATCCCATCAGAGCGCATTGTCCTGGTCATTTGGAGCTGCTTTTTCCAGAATCAGCGGCGTCTTTGAGCGCACCCTCACCGTCACTCTTCATATTATTGTGTTTGATCGCTGATTATCACTGTCACTTATTAACTTCAATTTGTTATTGTGCAAATGATGAAATGGCGGCGTTTCGCTCCGCCACTTGAGTCTATGACAAAAGCCCCCACACTTAACACAACAATTGATTATCGCTTCTCATTAGTAACCATTTTTCACGTCTCAATCAAAGCTTCCGGATGTGTTTTTCCCTCGTTTTCCCTCCCCTTTCTGAAATGTCGTCACATGAAATAAATCCAACTTCCAACTTCCAAAACAAGTCTCACCGGGGGCGGCCAGGACGGGGGGAGGTAAGCGAAAACAGCGTGAAAAAATAAATGAATAAGGACACGTTTTGCGATTGTGAAGAGGAGCTAAAAGGTATGCAGAT
>JAIEZT010000068.1:448920-512655 GCA_019594935.1 Periophthalmus modestus
TAAACTTACACTTTTCATAAAAATCACACTTTTACTGTTGTTTTGAAATGTTTGTTAGCAACTGTTTTAGGTAGATGCCACGTAATTAACACTGAAGTAAGGTGTTTTTACTGGATTTGATTTATACATTAGAAGAATGTGACAGGTTTGCACTCAACACAAACGCTCTCGTTATTCCGAACACTTCCGTCTAATTAGGCGCAGGCTTCACATGTCTCTGCTCCAGCTCCAGATTCGACATAATTATTGGTTCGGTGCGTTTCTACGGCGCTGACACCTATGTTTATTGTTAAAACACGGTCGGGATATAAATAGTCGGTGTGTTGTAACTTGAGCGAGTTTTTTGCGTTGTCTGGAGTGAGCGCGCCCCCCTGGAGAGGACCCCCCGCTCGCTCCGCAGGCAGGGTTTTGTTCGTCTGTTTGTGTGTCTGCGCCTGCCTCCGTGTGTGCGCCGGCGGGAGGAGTGACACCGACCAGGCACCACCCATCACCCCTGGGGTGCCGGTGGAGCCTCTGTCACCTCGGGGTGCTGCCAGGAGCGACGGGGGGCAGGGGAGGAAGAGGAGGAAGAGGGAGGAGGAGAGGAGGAGGAGGGGGCTGTGAGAGGAGGAGCACGGAGCAAAACACGACTTTTCATGCACTTTAGAAACAACGAAACTAAAGGGATTTATCTGAAATATAAGAAATAAACAACTCACGGTTCATTCAGAAGTAAAAAAACTATTTTTATTTCGATTGTTTTACAGTTAAAATCAAATTAGTCAAAAACTTTAAAACATGAGACGTGTCTGTGTCACTTTTTTCTGTCCAACACCCTGCTTGTCTCCATGGAGATACTGGTCCCCACATTACAGCTTTAATAATAGTATCTGTAGCAGACATGTCAAACTCAGGCCCGCGGGCCAAATTTGGCCCTTGATATAATTATATTTGGCCCACGAGATCATATCAAATACGTATGAGAGCCGTGTCACTACAGCACAAGCACCACTTAAACTACGAATCCCAGAATGCTTTGCCTCTGTCAGTTCTGTTGACACTCACTGGCATCTGCTCCTGTTTCCTCTCTCAAATTTAATCCACCTCTACTGAAAAATACGCAGATGTTGTTGAAATTTTTCAATAAATATTTAGTTTGGCCCATAACTTAGTCCCAGCTTTTAATTTTGGCCCTCGGTGAATTTGAGTTTGACGCCCCTGATCTGTAGTGTATTTAATCAATCACAGACGTTTTTACAACTAAACTTCACAAAACACACGGGCCGTGACCCAAATCCACAAATACACACTTCAGAGTACCCGGCCGACGAAGGGTGCTCCTCCTCGAGCTGAAATGGGAGGGGCCGACGCCACGGAGCGAACGTCAACCGCTGTCTGTGCTTATGGCGAGCCACCGTGACCTCTGCCCTGGTGTTACAGACTCGTCTCCATGGAGACAGCATTAATATCATAGTCTGGAGTCATAATAATCACGACGTATCTTTAATGTCACTGTGACTGTGGGATTTTTTTTACTACTTTTGAAAATGAAGGAACTACACATTTCAAAACAAAACAAAAACATAAATACATTAGTAAAAATTAGGAACAATATGATGGTGTAATAGTGTTTTTTGCAGTGTACGCAAACATCTGTTCTGCCGGCCCCGCCCACACCGACCTCGCCCACACCGACTCCGCCCACATAGACTCCGCCCACAAAGACTCCACCCCCTGACGCGTGTCGCTCACACAGAGAAGTCTTGAACGTCTCATCAACTCATCCAACCACAAAAAACATCCACCCGCAGAATCAGGACATTAAACATCCACCTGCAGAATCAGGACATTAAACATCCACCTGCAGAATAAGGACATTAAACATCCACCTGCAGAATAAGGACATTAAACATCCACCTGCAGAATCAGGAGGATAAACATCCACCTGCAGAATCAGGACATTAAACATCCACCTGCAGAATCAGGACAATAATCATCCACTTGTGTTGTTGTCTTGAGCCGTGAGCAGAGTCGTCTCTCCACAAACTCAGCTTTTCCTTTAATGCCACAGTTTGGAACATTCCAGTCAAAGCATCAACATGAGACCAGCAGCTGACAGACCCTTCACCCTGACGTCTGTGTCATCATCACAGTATCATTTTGTATTTGCATCAGTCTTAAACTCTCCCAAGAGCAGAGACTGAGTTCTTGTAAGAAGTAGTGTATTTATCACTATGGAGATGGATAGAGTGTATTGCCCAATGGCACAACAGCAGGAGACAGAAAACTGGGACTGAACAGAGAAGTTTATCGGTTTCCATTGATTAAGTGACTCAGAACATGTTATAGACACATCCATGTTCTTCTGCTTATCTGGGCCCGGGTCAGTCAAAACAGGGACTCCTAGACTTCCCTCACCCCAGACACCTCCTCCTGCTCCTCCACCTCCTCCGCCTCCTCCACTCTCCTCCACCTCCTCCTCCACCTCCTCCACCTCCTCCTCCACCTCCTCCACCTCCTCCGCCTCCTCCTCCACCTCCTCCGCCTCCTCCACCTCCTCCTGTCCCTTACAGACTCCACAGTGATGTGTTTGATGATGCAGCAGCGTCTTGTGCTGAAATCGTTGGCTCTACATCAGCAGAGAGTGTGGACTCCTCGTCTCCTACATGTGTCACATGTTCACTTTAAACCTCTCTCTGGGGGCGAGGGAGCGAGGGACGTGATGCAAAGAGAAAGGACGTATAGCACTCCTCTGAGAGAAAGAGAGGGATGGAGGAGAGAGGGGGAACGAGGGAGAACAAGAGAGGGAGGGTAAGAGAGATGAAGAGAAAGGAGAGGGTTTGTGAGTGACGTATAGCACTCCTCTGAGAGAAACAGAGGGATAGAGAGAGGGATGGAGAGGAGGAGGTGAAAGAGACACAGAGAGAGAGAAGGAGGGAATGAGAGAGAATGAGAGAGGGAGGGTAAGAGAGAGGAGAGGGTTTGAGAGTGACATATAGCACTCCTATATAGAGAGAGGAAGGATGGAAAGCAAGAGAGAGGATAAGGAGAGAGGGAGGAGAGGCAGTAAAAGAAAGAAGGAAGGAGAGAGAGAATGAGGGAGGGAGGGTGAGATAGTGTGGGAGAGCGTGAGAGAGGGGGAAATAGAGAAGAAAGAGGAGATGGAGAGAGAGAAAAGATAAGAAAAAGAGGGAGAGTGAGAAGGAGTCGAATAGAGAGAAAGAGAGAGGGAGGGATAGAGAGCAAGAGAGGAGGAATAGAAAGGAAGAGAGAGGATAAGGAGAGAGAGTGAAAGAGAGAAGGAGAGAGAGAGAAGGAGGTGCAGAGCTGCTCCTCCCTCCTGTTTCTGAGGAGCAGGTTGTGGGTTTGATTATATGAACCGGAGAAAACAGAATATCACAATCTCACAAATTTAAATTAAAAAAATATATATATAACTGGTTTACTTTTTTTTTTATTTTTTTGAATAATTAAAAAATCTATATTTGCAAAATCCTCTGTGATGTTTCTTTTTAAGACAAAAAATTAAACCTCTGACATTTTTTCTGATTTATCTGACCCAAAAATGTGCAATTTTAAATATTTGAGCTGCAGAAATCTCACGAAAATGTGTAAAACTTAAATAAATCAAAGTTAGAATCAGATTTCAACAAATGCATCAGTTTAATCCATAAAAATCTGAAGTACTCGAGTGTGAAGTTTGGTGAAATATTTAAGACTGATGTAAAATATGACAAAAAATGTATTTTGAGGAAACAGCTTTTGAAGTTAAGTTAAAATCTATGGAAGTTGATTAAATTAAAAAATAAAACATCTTTAGGGTCAGATTAGATCAAAACTGCCCAAAAAATACATTTTAAAAAGTCTGTTCTGGCTCAAGGTTCCAGCCAAAGTTGGTAAATCGTTGCTGTTTTGTTTTATTTTCTTTATTTTCTGATTTTAAACTCCATTCATCCTTCAGTTTGAGTTTCCTGTTATGTAAATTTTCTCTTTTTTGAGCCTCTCGAGTTTGAATTCTCCCAAACACTTGGAGGCGGATTCCCTGACATCAGCAGAATAAATGAAAACCGTTGGAATGACAAAGTTGCATCAGGCACAGAGCTCGTTCCTCCTCCTCCTCCTCCTCCTCCTCGCTCCTCCTCGCTCCTCTGTCGCTGCGGAGTGGAGCAGCCTCTAATGTGGTGTCAGGAGGTGAGCGGCGGGGGACGGGGTCAAAGCCGAGACTCTGAGCCACTTTTCACTGCAGATCTCCACACGAGCGCCTCTCCTCCTCTCATTCCTCCTCCTCTCAAACCCGTCCTCCGTCGCACCTTCATCTTTTGTTTGCTCTGAAGTCCGACGCACAAGACCGCGCCCCTGTCAAAAATCACAACGACGCCAGAAGTTTGGACGAGGGGAGGGGAGCGGCAGGTAGACGCCAGACACGAGGAAAAGCTAAAAGCATTTGGAGCTATTGCTGAAACAATCCAATTACAATGCCTATCAAAGTTAGCTTCACAGGTTATAGCTTCTAATTGCCTGACAAAAATTGACACTTCAGTCGCAACAGTGTAATATAATGGGGGGCCAAATTAAATTTGATCGAGGGGGCAGAAAAACGATGGTATCACTCAGCGGCGCGGAAAAGAGCAGATCAACTCGCGTGATATAATGGATCAAAAATGAAAATGATTCATTAATCGCGTTGGGTTTTTCCAATAATGGAAATGACACAGTTCAGACGGCTTCCTAAAAACACTATTATTAAAGGGATGATAGATCTAACAAGGCGTGGAGCCCCGAGGAGCACAGGCCTCAGCGCCGCCCTCGCCCCCATCCATCCATCACAACTTTACTCTCGCCTTTTCACTCACGTTTAACGCCCATTTCTGAACCTTGTCCCGCACGTTTTTAACAAATCGACTTTCTCCCCCAAACGTTGAGTCCAAATTAGAGCCGATTTGTGTGTTTGGATCAATTCAGCGGCTGCAGTTTTAGGGGTTCGCTGAGCTGATTTTGTGCTGATTTGTGCTGATTTGTGCTGATTTGTGCTGATTTGTTACAGGATCAGAGCAGAAACAGCAGCGGGAGACGGGACAGTTTAAGGAGATTCTGTAGGAAAAATGATCAAGACGGTGCACAACCTCTGATCAGTGTGGTCAGAGTTATAACTATAAAAACGGTTTTGATATTCTCCTTTTGAATATCTCTTTCCGCTCTTAAAACTTACTCCAAGTTTTGTTTAATTTCCTTCACACTCATCCAAAATTTGCGATTCCTGCAGATTTAACTCACAAACGTTTAATAAAAATGTATAAATTAATGATCGAAATCTAACTTCGAGGGTCCACCACCTGCGTGTCTCCATGGAGATTTCATTGAGATGTTCCTCAGTTTGCCTGCTATGACCACAAGGACAAGCCGGCCACGTTACGAGTCACATCTGTGGAGTGCCGACCCTGTTTACAGTCAAAATGCATCAATTTCAAGGTATTTTTCAGCTTCTAAACACCTGAAATCAAAGCAAAACACACTCCAGACACAGAGACAGTACCTCTGACTCCTGCCGTTGACTCCTTGGGCAAGACACTTCACCCTCGTCACCTCCAGTGTCTCCCTTTCATCCGTGACCCCCTCATGACCCCACGTTCATGGTATATTTCTGATATATGTCCAGGACCAAAGCAGCGCACTGTGTTTAATCTGTTTTGCTGGGCGTTAATTAGGTCAAAGCTGCCGTTTCTCTTCTTGATGTGCAAATGAACACGCCGAGCTCACCCCCGTCACCCCCGTCACCCCCTCACATGTCTCTGGGCCACCCCGGGGTGCCTCACGCCCGGATGCGACCTGTAAAATGCAGATGAATAAGGCGAAGTGCATCAGGACCAAATCAAAGACGGGGGAGCGTTCATTATGGCAGAGGAGGCTGGAGATGCCACTTTCTTGTCACGGCGGTTTCTAATGAAGTTTACCATGTTCAATAAGAGACTGTGTCGTTAATAATGTATGTGAGACATGAGGCGCCTGAAAAGGTCAAAGAGATAAACAAGCTTTGGCAACGGAGGCAACAGGGACGATCATGTGCTCGACGATGAAGCTGCATGAAACCTACATTATTATTATTTTTATTTTTATTTATGTATGTATTTATTTATTTATGTATTAATTTTTTAAATTATTGTATTCATTTGTTTATTTATGTATTTATTTATTTTTTAATTATTGTATTTATTTGTTTATTTTTTAATTATTTTATTTATTTATTTTTTTATTATTGTATTTATTTGTTTATGTTTTATTATTTTATTTATTTATTTATTTTATTATTGTATTTATTTGTTTATTTTTTATTATTTTATTTATTTATTTTTTATTATTGTATTTATTTGTTTATTTTTTATTATTTTATTTTTTATTTATTTTTTATTATTGTATTTATTTGTTTATTTTTTATTATTTTATTTATTTATTTATTTTAATTATTGTATTTATTTGTTTATTTTTAAATTATTTTATTTTATTTATTTATTATTATTATTTCTGAATAATCCGATATTTTGTGTGTAGTTCAGATTTGACACCTTTTGTTGTTTATGTGTTGTTGTCATGTTTACATAAATGGACGTAGCTAACCTGCTAGCCGCCATGTTACAACAGGAAGTGATCATGGACGCACTTCCTGTTTCCATCGACTCTGGCTCCAGTTCACTTTCTGTGTAAAAACTGTGTCTCTCTCTCTGTCCCTGCTGCTGTCAGACTCATTTTGGTCTTAAATGTTCGTATTAACCCTCTACATGATCCTGGGGTTTTTATTTCTCTATTCAGTCAGAACTCTGCTCTAAATTAGCGTCGATGAGCTTCATTTGGAGCCGAACGCTGTGGTGACGTCACACTCGGTCCATGTGGTCGCCGTTGACGCGATCGTTTTTGGATGTGACTCTTTCGTCGCTCTGTCGCTGATGGAGGATTCTCGTGGTCAGTTCCTCGTCTGTTTTGGAGACGGGCTGTAGGAGCTGAGGCTGCTGTTTTGTTTTAACATGGGTTACCGCCTACAGCGCCCCCTTGTGTTCAAAAAATAAACAACCAGAAGAAATGTGGCGCGTTTCCTGACACCAGAACAATCCTACACTTTAGTCATCACTGAATAAATATAGGGAGGAGGCCCCGGGGACGACCCAGGACACTTGCTGGAGGGACGTCTCTCTGACCTGGGGAACACCTTGGGGTCTGACTAGAGGAGCTGGAGGACATGTCTGGGATGAGGGAAGTCTGGGAGTCCCTGCTTAGACCCCAGATGAGCAGAAGAAAAATGCTGGATTTTTTATTAGTTTTAACAATTCAACAATAAGCCATTAAAGCTGCATGTGTAGTCGGACCTGGTGGACCCGCCCGTTGGATTCTCATGATGGCAGCTTTAAGTCATACATCATTTCTTTTTCTCTCCTCAAACTGTAGCAAAACAGCTGTTGGATCAGCCGTTATCAGACGTTATAATGAAGTGTCTTTAGTTCATTGATGAAGTAACATTATTCTCACATAACAGAAGTGAACTTTCAGGACCAAAACTTGCACGTTTCAGATTTCAGACAAATCCAGTATCAGTATCAGATTTGAGTCGTCCTCCATCCAAATCTCCATGTTAATGTAAACCAATGAGGGCCATAAATGGACTCCATCTTTTCAAATAGGATTCACAGCGTGATTCTCAGATCCACTGTCTGGCTCCAGCATCAATGGATGTAATTGCATTGACCATAATCCACAGTCAGCAAAACAATTTATCAGCCCAGATAAAGCAAAGAGCGAACGCCACAGCCCGGCTTTGATTGAGAACTGCTGGCACCCCTTCTAAGTTAGATAATTGGGTATCGATGGCCAATGATGCTCTTCATTTCTCTCCTTTCCACTTGGGCGCGCCGCTGGAACACTCAGACAAGCCAATCAGGACCCCCGCTGAGGGGGCGGGGCCTCGGCACCCCGGGGAGAGCCCGCACGGACAGGCTCTTCTCATCCCCTCTTTAATTGGATAAACTTCTACGGGATAAGAGGAGGTGAGGACTCAGGAGACAGGGACAAAAGTGATGCTTTTTTCTGTAGAGTTTTGGCCCATGTCATTTGACCCGTTCTTCTGGGATTTAGGGATGTGCGCAGTGTCTTTGCTGTTCTGACGTGTGATTACTTATTTTATTTTATTATTTTATTTTATTGTTATTATTTAATTGTATTTAATTTTATTTAGTTTAGTTTTATTTTATTTTATTTTGCTCTACTTTACTTTATTATTATTATTATTATTATTATTATTATTATTATTATTATTATTATTATCACTATTATTTTTATTATTATTAATTATTTATTTATTTTATATTATTTATTTTATTTTATTATTTTATTTATTATTATGAGATGTGTGAGGTTTGTCTTGGAATCTGCCGAGGCCTCTCCTTTGTTCCAATGACGATTATCTCAAAATAAGGCAAAAACAAATGTGATTTATCTATAAAATCAAACAAACGTGTTGTAATCGTTAATAGTTCTGCCCTTGATGAGCTGAAACATGAACTAAACATCTTTGTTACTTTTTCTGAACTGTCTGCACTGGTTTGTGAAAGTTGTTAAAAACTCATCATGGTGAATCCTTAGGATGTTCTGATTGATTTAAGATAAATGAGGAGTAACTTTAGGCCACTGCAAACTGTGTAAAATTAACTTGTTCTGTTTTTCTTGTTTAAAAAAAAGTCAGTAAAAGTAAAAATCAGATCCAGCGTCTGGTTTTAAGGATGATTTTTATTTTATTTTTCTCATAATCTCTGACACTGGCTCTGAGAATCACGACCAGACCAAACCCCGTCTGAATGATCACTGACCCGGACCAACTCTCCTCCTCCTGTCCTCCCTGCTCTTATCTTCTCACCCTCTCTTTCTCCTCCCCTCTTGCCTCCTCTCCTCCTCTCTCTCTCTCTTCCTCCTCTCTCCTCACCTCCTCTCATCTTCTCGTTCTCCTCTCCTCTCTCCTTGTCTTCTCTCCTCCTACCCTCGTCGTCTCCTCTCTCCTTGCCTCCTCTCCTCCTCTCTTTCTCCTCTCCCTCGCCTCCTCTCCTCCTCTCTTTCTCTTTCTCCTCTCTTCTCTCCTTGTCTTCTCTCCTCCTACCCTTGTCTTCTCCTCTCTCCTTGCCTCCTCTCCTCCTCTCTTTCTCCTCTCTCCTTGCCTCCTCTCCTCTTCTTTTTCACTTCACCTCTCCCTCGCCTCCTCTCATCTTCTCTTTCTCTTCTCCTCTTCACTTGTTTCCTCTCCCTCTCTTATCCTCCCTTCAGCTTAAGGCCTTACAGAACAGGAACAAAGCGTTGGACCACTGACCCGGAGATGCAGCTTCACCTCTTCACTCTTGTCCTCCTCTCCTCCTCCTCTTCTCTTCTCTTCTCCTCTTCTCTCTATCCTCCCCTTCGGGCCCCACAGCAGAGGAGCAGAGACTCGGACCGGGGACAGGTGGACTTCAGCCCGGGGTCGGTTCTGGGGGCAGCCGTCCCATAACTCGAGCTGACGTGTTCACCCAGGCCTGAGTCTCCAAACCCGGGGACGTCCACCCACGATCTGCCCCCGAACCAGCTCGATCCCTCCTCACGCCGCTCGCCGCCGCCCGCACGGCTCGGTTCAGGGGTGAGTTTGGGACGGGTCAGTGCGGGGGCTCCTGTGGGTGCCAGGGACCCGTTGGTCAGAGAGTCGCCGGGCGCCTTCTGGGATGTTGGGTGCAGAGCCAGGGCGATGGAGGGAGGGAGAGTACATCGCTCGGGGAGTAACTGTCACAGATCGTTACAGATTAACTGGACATTTACTTGGCTCCTCATGATATGCAAAATTCTTACTTTACTTTGGGTTTTATTACAAATTAGATTTTTATTTGACAAGGTTCATCAGTTCCCGTTCTCTTTATACCTTGAAAAAGTCTTAGTCTTAGTTCTGCTGTTGTGGGCTTGCCTCTACAGAGATCTGACCTGTAACGTGGTCTGGAGCATCTCCGTCCAACTTTTAACCAAAAAAAGTTACACAATTTACTGTTGTTTTTTAATAAATAGAATCAATGTACAAGTATTTTTCATGAAAACGCCATGAATGTGTAAAAGTTTAAGTATCTGGAGTGTGTGTTTGAGTCTTGTGCAGTGTGTGTTTGAGTCTTGTGCAGTGTGTTTTTGAGTCTTGTGCAGTGTGTGTTTGAGTCTTGTGCAGTGTGTTTTTGAGTCTTGTGCAGTGTGTGTTTTGTTTTTGCAGTGTGTGCAGTGTGTGTTTTGAGTCTTGTGCAGTGTGTTTTTTGAGTCTTGTGCAGTGTGTGTTTTTGAGTCTTGTGCAGTGTGTGTTTGAGTCTTGTGCAGTGTGTGTGTTTGATTCTTGTGCAGTGTGTGTTCGAGTCTTGTGCAGTGTGTTTTTGAGTCTTGTGCAGTGTGTTTTTGAGTCTTGTGCAGTGTGTGTTTGAGTCTTGTGCAGTGTGTTTTTGAGTCTTGTGCAGTGTGTTTTTGAGTCTTGTGCAGTGTGTGTTTGAGTCTTGTGCAGTGTGTTTTTGAGTCTTGTGCAGTGTGTGTTTGAGTCTTGTGCAGTGTGTGTTTGATTCTTGTGCAGTGTGTTTTTGAGTCTTGTGCAGTGTGTTTTTGAGTCTTGTGTAGTGTGTGTTTGATTCTTGTGCAGTGTGTTTTTGAGTCTTGTGCAGTGTGTTTTTACATCTTTTGCAGTGTGTTTTTGATAAATCTTGTGCAGTGTGTGTTTGTGTCTTGTGCAGTGTGTGTTTGAGTCTTGTGCAGTGTGTGTTTGAGTCTTGTGCAGTGTGTTTTTGAGTCTTGTGCAGTGTGTGTTTGAGTCTTGTGCAGTGTGTGTTCGAGTCTTGTGCAGTGTGTTTTTTGAGTCTTCTTGTGTGTGTTGTGTTTGAGTCTTGTGCAGTGTGTTTTTGAGTCTTGTGCAGTGTGTTGTTGAGTCTTGTGCAGTGTGTGTGTTTTTGAGTCTTGTGCAGTGTGTGTTCGAGTCTTGTGCAGTGTGTGTTTTTGAGTCTTGTGCAGTGTGTTTTTGAGTCTTGTGCAGTGTGTGTTTGAGTCTTGTGCAGTGTGTTTTTACGTTTTGTGCAGTGTGTTTTTGAGTCTTGTGCAGTGTGTGTTTGAGTCTTGTGCAGTGTGTGTTTGAGTCTTGTGCAGTGTGTTTTTTGAGTCTTGTGCAGTGTGTGTTTTTGAGTCTTGTGCAGTGTGTGTTTGAGTCTTGTGCAGTGTGTGTGTTTGATTCTTGTCCAGTGTGTTTTTGAGTCTTGGTGCAGTGTGTTTTTTGAGTCTTGTGCAGTGTGTGTTTGAGTCTTGTGCAGTGTGTGTGTTTGATTCTTGTCCAGTGTGTGTTTGAGTCTTGTGCAGTGTGTTTTTTGAGTCTTGTGCAGTGTGTGTTTGAGTCTTGTGCAGTGTGTGTGTTTGATTCTTGTCCAGTGTGTTTTTGAGTCTTGTGCAGTGTGTTTTTGAGTCTTGTGCAGTGTGTTTTTTGAGTCTTGTGCAGTGTGCGTTTGAGTCTTGTGCAGTGTGTTTTTGAGTCTTGTGCGTGTGTGTTTGAGTCTTGTGCAGTGTGTGTGTTTGATTTCTTGTCAGTGTGCGTTTGAGTCTTGTGCAGTGTGTGTGTTTGAGTCCTGTGCAGTGTGTGTGTTTGAGTCTTGTGCAGTGTGTTTTTTGAGTCTTGCAGTCTGCAGTGTGTTTTTGCAGTCTGTTTGCAGTGTGTTTTTGATGTCTTTGTGTGTGTGTGTGTTTGAGAGTCTTGTGCAGTGTGTTTTGAGTCTTGTTGCAGTGGTGTTTTTTTCTTGTGCAGTGTTTTTACTCTTTGCAGTGTGTTTTTGATAAATCTTGTGCAGTGTGTGTTTGATCTCTTGTGCAGTGTGTGTGTTTGATTCTTGTCCAGTTGTGTTTTGAGTCTTGTGCAGTGTGTTTTTGAGTCTTGTGCAGTGTGTTTTTTGAGTCTTGTGCAGTGTGCGTTTGAGTCTTGTGCAGTGTGTTTTTGAGTCTTGTGCGGTGTGTGTTTGAGTCTTGTGCAGTGTGTGTGTTTGATTCTTGTCCAGTGTGCGTTTGAGTCTTGTGCAGTGTGTGTTTGAGTCCTGTGCAGTGTGTGTGTTTGAGTCTTGTGCAGTGTGTTGTTGAGTCTTGTGCAGTGTGTTTTTGAGTCTTGTGCAGTGTGTTTTTGAGTCTTGTGCAGTGTGTGTTTGAGTCTTGTGCAGTGTGTGTTTGAGTCTTGTGCAGTGTGTTTTTGAGTCTTGTGCAGTGTGTGTTTTTACCATCTTTTGTACAGTGTGTTTTTTGATAAATCTTGTGCAGTGTGTGTTTGATTCTTGTGCAGTGTGTTTTTTGAGTCTTGTGCAGTGTGTGTTTGAGTCTTGTGCAGTGTGTTTTTAAGTCTTGTGCAGTGTGTGTTTGAGTCTTGTGCAGTGTGTTTCTGATAAATCTTGTGCAGTGTGTTTTTACGTCTTGTGCAGTGTGTGTTTGATAAATCTTGTGCAGTGTGTTTTTGAGTCTTGTGCAGTGTGTTTTTAAATCTTGTATAGTGTGTTTTTGATAAATCTTGTCGTTTTAAACTGTGCACAAACGCGCGTCTAAACTGCCCTCCTCCTCCTGTTTAAAAGCGATGGCACATTAAGCCTGTGTTCTCCAGGGCCTTTTATCTGTTTCTCAACTTATCTTCCTCAAGTTCCTCCTAATGCCAGTCCCCACTTTAGCTCACAAATTCATTACTTTTCCTTCTAATCTCCACAGTGGATAAAACCTTCTTAAATCCTTCAAAACTGCTTCTTGCCAAGTGTTGGAAAAATATATTATTGCCCATGTTAAATGAAAAGCGCGTGCCAAAAAACGATTGATATATTCGCTTCTTCAAAGTTGCTCTGACACCTGGGATTGCACAAAAGGGAAATTGAAAAAGATTTTGTGCAGAGAGAGAGAGAAGCAGAGAGGGCAAATTAAAGAGCCATCTTGAACTGGAGTCTGGGAAGGATTAGTGGTTTTAGTGGTTAATTGTAATGTGCGAGTCTCGTCCCTGGCCACTGGGAGAGAGCGCCGTCTCGACACAATACTCACCAAAAACCACTTTTATAATTGGGAGAAGACTCAAATCCCTCAGATTAGTCCACACGGAAAAAAAACAGAGGGGCCGATGGACGTTTGTTTGTTGATTTAAAAAAGTGAGTGAGTGTGACGTCACCAAATGAAGCTAATCGAGGCTAAAGCAGCTACAGCGGCTAATTTAGAGACAAGTTTCATTTTAGGAATTCAGACCATGAGTGTCATAGCAACAAAAGAGCCAATCAGGAGCAGGTTTGGCTTAACGCTGTCAATCAAACCTGTTGCTAACGCTAACAGGAGCGACGTCGGGGAAAGAAGGACCTGATGTGTCTGTTATTAATGTTCATATGTTGATTTACAGACACAGACGTGAAATAAAAACCCCAGGATCATGTAGAGGGTTAATACGAACATTTAAGACCAAAATGAGTCTGACAGCAGCAGAGACAGAGAGGACGTGGTTTTTCAAAAGACAAACTCAAAAAAAAATAATAATAACTCAAAAAATAAACTCAAAATAAGAGAATATAAATACACCCAAAATATCAAAAAATAGATAAATAAACTCAAGATAACAAAAATAAAATAAGCTCAAAATAACAACAACAAAAACTCAAAATAACTAAAAAAAATAAACTCAAAATCACATTTTTTTTAAATGAACTCAGAATAACTTAAAAAAAAAAAACAAAAAAAAAAAAAACAAAACTCAAATTAACAAAAAAAAATGAAGAAAATAAACAAAAAAAATGTAAAAACTCAAAATAAGGGAATATAAATAACAAAAAACACATAAATAAACTCAAGATAACAAAAATAAAATAAGCTCAAAATGACAAAAACAAAAACAAAAAAAAAAAAAAAAAAAAACTCAAAATAAGTAAAAAAAAAAAAAAATGAAAAAAAAACACAACTCAGTCACAAAAAAAATTAAAAAATGAACTCAGAATAACAAAAAAATAATAATTAACAAAAAAATGAAGAAAAAAAAAATAAAATAACTAAAAAAAAAAACCCTCAAATTAACAAAACAATTGAGAAAATAAACAAAAAAAAATATATATATAAAAAAATAAAAAAATAAAAAAATAAAAAAAAACAAAAAAACAAAAAAAAACCCCACAACATTTAAGACCAAAATGACAGCAACAGTTACAGAGAGAGGAGAAGGTGAATTGGAGCCAGAGCACATGATCACTTCCTGTTTAGAACGTAGCGGCTAACAGTTTAGCTCTGTCCATTTATATAAACAGTCTATAGCTCTGTCCCAAATCAACGACGCTTCAAAGGGTGAAATGGGACAGGCCGACGCCACGGAGCGAACGTCGACCTCTGTCTCTGCGCCGAGCAACTGTGACGGCTGCTTTTTAGTCATATTTTAACAGTTCCATGTAGCTCTGTTGTGGGCTGTAGATGAGGTAAACCAGTACTCACATTTAAAAGTGTATTTCATAGCGTCTGTCAGAGAGTCCAGCAGGTTTTCTTCTGCATGTTGTGATGCATTTAACAACTATAAACACTATAGATCATTTGAAGGTTTTGAACGCCTTGAGGTCCCACCGGAGGAGCTGGAGGAAGTGTCTGGGGTGAGTGAAGTCTGCACGTCTCTGCTTAGACTCCTGCCCTGTGACCCAGCCTCGGAGAAGAGGAAAAACCTGGATGGTTGGACTTTTCTGGACTTTTCTGGCTGCAGAACCACACACCTACTTGTCTCCGTGGATTGTTGCTTTGCTGTGAATGTTCCGCAGTTTGGCTTTACACTTATTCAACCCCACAGATAGAAGTTACAGGCCGGCTCTGTGGACGGGGGAGCTCATTCGCAGTGACAGTGCATGTTTTCAGTGCATTTTTTTACAGGAATAAACCACTTGTAATTGAAAAAAATAAAGTTTAAAGCCAAACTGTGGAACAAATTATAATCAAGAAGAGAAGAAGAATTATAATCAGTTGAGTGAATCCATCTCTGTTGTGTCATCGGGCAAGACACTTCACACTTCACTTTACCTGTTTATACACGTGTCGCCCTGAGCCACTTACTCTGGACTTCTGTGGTTATAATTGAATATTTTGTGCAAAAGAAACTGTACTTTCACTGTTTTCCTGCCAAATACTGGTGCAAACAATATGCAAAGAGCAGTGACAGTCTATACAGCGCCGGCTTCACACCTGCGCTCATGACTATGCAAGTGCGTCTATACGAGCCGCATGTATATATGTATATGTGTTTATGTATATATGTATGTGCGTGAAAGAGGAGATGTGGCCACACTTCATCCTCCGACCTGTGGCCTGTGCTCCGCTGCTCCTTTTACAACAAACGAAACAAACCAGAGCCAAAACCGCACCAAAAACACAACTTCCACTTCGCCATCGCTTCAATTTACACGAGAAAATGTAGGAGAAAACCCCTGAATCTCTGCGGCGAAACATTCATAAACTAATACATATTCAGGGGGATTTCAGGTGCAGCTGTCGATACCGTGAGCCGCAGAGAAACTGTCCAAACACATGACGGTTTTGGAGTTTTAGCTCTAATGGATTCACTCTAACGTGTAGTGAGGTGAAAAAAAAGTTTATGAAAAGTGACAAGTAAAAAGTTTCACGTTTTTATTCAGTATTAGCGTTTGTGGAAGTAGGTTTTGGTCATTAACTTAAAAAGTGTTCCACACATCTGCAGCTCTTAAGGCCGTCGGATTAACATTTGCCTGAAGGCCACAAGAAACAACATAAATAAACAAAACAAATAAATAAATGAGGTTTGACCGAGAGTCTCTTCAGTTTCTCTGCTGTTCCCTTTTCCTCGACACAGTTTAGATCCTTTAAAAAGCAAAGTTTCCTTCTGCACTGCATCGATTTAAATGAAACTTTTTAAATCTGACGCTTCTAAATCTCTCTTATTTATCACCTTGTATTTGTCACGTCTTTAAACCCTCTCAGTTCATGCACAAAATCAGGTCTGGATAAAGAAAATCCTCAGTTTTCAGATGAACAATGTGATTTAAACGTGATTTAAAGTTCAGACATGGTTCGGTTTAGGTTAAGTTTGGCAAAAGCAGCTGTGGTTTAAAGTTTCCACGTGAATAAAGTCAAATCGTAACGTCGTAATGTCACTAAAAAAGCACGAAAAACCGAGCGAGTGTTTTCTGACGAGGTTTAAGTTTGAGGAAAATTTATATGAGTGATTTATTGGTAAATAATCAAGTTTTTTATACAACGCTTTTCCACCTTTAAGACTCGAAAACTACATGAAGAAACCCCTCACCGTTCACACAAACATTCACCAGTGCACCTCCCAGACTTCCCTCACCCCAGACACTTCCTCCAGCTCTGTAGGACAACTGTAGTGATTGACTCTTGTGCACAGCAGCGCCCTCTACGTCCCTGTTAGCGTCACTACTTCCTGTTCGATTGTGTCTTGTGAAACTCTGAGTTTCGCATTTTCTGCAAAACTCAGAGTTTTGCAGAAAATGCGCAAAAATGTTTAAATCAAGATGTTTTTTTTTATTATTTAGCTTTTTTTACACTAATGAGACACTAGACTCTTTTTCTAAATACAACACAAACTGAAAAACAATCAAAACAAGTAAGTCCATATAAAACATTAAAAAAAGAGCAGGTGTGAGTATAAAAGTCAGATCACATCATCAAACTGCAACTGAGGCACCAACGTCTCCAGTTTTGCTTTTTCCATTTGTCTGAAGCAAAACTGCTCAAAGTCTCTGTCCCGTCTCAGTTCTGCTGCGGCTCAAGAGCTAATAATACAAAAAAACTATTAAAAAAATAAAGAAAAAGAACAAAATGTAAAACAAAACCCACAAAAAATGAACAGTCTGTCACCACACGGGTCAAATATTTACACCAGGTTCAGTTTTTGTCCCCATGTTCCTCAAACGCACAGATGAATGTTTTTTTGTTTTTTTGTGTGGTGCTAAAGTGAACACGATCCTCCAAAACACCAAAAAGGCCAAAAAATACAGGGTTTTGTTTCTCTCTGATGTTGAAAAACTGGGACAAAGTGTGAAAAATGTTTCTCTAATAGTTTTTTTTTTACAGGTGTGAACAAAACATGATAATAACAAAACGAGATAACTTCAGGTAAAAGGACGACAGCCTGGACCTGAGTCGCGCTAAAATGAAGAAATATTTAAAGAAGAGGCAGCGGACAGGGAGCTGTGGGTGGGTCAGAGGTCAGAGGTCAAAGGTCAGAGGTCAGGGTCAGACCGTGGACAGAGCTGCAGGTGAACATGTTAAAAACTCCACAAATAAAATAAATACTTCACCAGAGACACTTCTGCGACGAGAAAGAGATATTTGTGTCAGTGCTAATGCTAATGCTAATTTTAAGGCTTCATAACTAATAAAACAACACAAAAAACTGAAATATTCCACATTTAAACATATTTAGGTCTTTATTTTAATTCATTTAAATTTAATCGGTTGTTTATTTTATCTTCTCTGGTTTTAATAAAAGTGGTGTTAGTTTTGAGACACGGGGAAAGTGCTGGAGCTGATTAACAGTAAATGTTCTCTACCTTTTGAAAGTTGGAAAAGTACCCAAAATGGCGGCTATACACAGGAAGCTGAAACCGTGAACTCAAAATGACAAAGCGTTTGCATCCACCGAGGAAAATGTGAGAATTTTGGGTTGAAATGGATCAGCAAAACAACGGCGAAACAATGGATCGAGTTCTTAGAATCATAAAAACGTTCAACTTCTTTGCTGAAAGTTGGATTTGTCCTGAAGTGTGTGTCAAAGCCCCGCCTCCCGCCTCCCGCCTCCTGCCTCCCGCCTCCCGCTCGCTCTTTTCTAAACGGTGACGTGGTTCTGCTCAGGTGAAGCGAGTCTTTACCTTCGTTACGTTTAATCATGGAGTTAACAAACCCCTCCTCAGCAAACGAGACAAACTCACAAAGTTCAGAAGGAGGCGGCGGGTCTTCAGAGTCTGAGTCTGGGGCTGGGTCATAATGAACAAACAGTTTATTAAGGAGGAGTCACGTTTAGTAACAACTTCAGGGCTTGAAATCTGGTCCGAGATCCTGGACATTTACATGAAGCTTGTGCAGTTACGCGACGGATAAACAACTTGTCTTATTGTATTTTTTTTAAATAAATGCTGTTTTCAGTCTCTGTCTGGTGTCGGTTCATATCAAAGATCAGCAAATACTTAAAGTTAAAGTATCAAAATCAGTATCGGACGTGAAAAATCTGGATCGGTTCGTCCTCAGTGAGAGTATCGAATGATTCTGAATGATTCTTACTAAACTGTTTGTTCATTATGAAGTAAGTCTGTATTGAGGCTAATTAAAGTGCACTTCTTGTAAAATGCTCCTTAAATATGTCGCTCTTTGTCATAGATGAATAAACTGAGTAAAACCTCAGGTCCAAGAGCCTCAGGAGCCGCGGTTTGTGGTTTTCGGTGTGTGGTGATTCAGACTCTTGTCCTTTTCCATGTTGCACTTTGCCTGGTCTTTGCCTGACGAGTGTTTGTGAAGCGTCTTTATTAGCGCGCTAACACTAGAGCCTGGTGGACATTAGCGGAGCTAATGGAGAGCCCTGAAAGCACACACTGTGCCAGAGTTTCCATTCTGCTGTAGTGTCGCTCTCAGCAGTATCCCACTATCACGCCCTTAATTGTCTTTATTGTCTGCAATGCTCCAACCAATATATTATGCTAATGTTCAGCCGCTATGTACTACTTACCCGCTCATACATGTTTTCTTTTAGACCATCTGGCACGCCATGTATGACCCGCTCGCAAATGCATGTATGTGCTAATTAATTAGCATAGCTCAGGAAGCAATTACACCGTGATGTACTCCCCCCCCCCACATAAACTCACCCAGAGCTTCACAGCCACAGCCACAGCCACAGCACACTTCATTACATCTGATATGTGGAGACGGAGGACAGAGGACAGAGGGACAGAGGGCAGAGGGACAGAGGAGGAGGACAGAGGACAGAGGAGGACTACAGCACACTTCATTACATCTGATATGTGGAGACGGAGGACAGAGGACAGAGGGACAGAGGGCAGAGGGACAGAGGAGGAGGACAGAGGACAGAGGAGGACTACAGCACACTTCATTACATCTGATATGTGGAGACTCAGGGGACAGAGGGACAGAGGACAGAGGACGACTACAGCACACTGCATTAGATATGATATGTGGAGAGGACAGAGGGCAGAGGACAGAGGACAGAGAGGGACAGAGGAGGACAGAGGAGGACAGAAGAGGGGGACAGAAGAGGACGGAGGACAGAGGACAGAGGACAGAGGAGGACTACAGCACACTTCATTACATCTGATATGTGGAGAGGACAGAGGACAGAGGAGGACAGAGTGGGACAGAGGAGAACAGAAGAGGACAGAGGAGGAGAGAGAGGAGGGGGACAGAAGAGGACAGAGGAGGGACACAGAGGGACACACAGGGCTGGGACAGACCACTATTACAAATCCACTGAGAAGTGAAGCTCGTCCTGATTCTCGGGTTAAAATTGTTCATATTCATTTTAAAGTGACGTGACGTCGTGGTCAGCGTGTGGTCAGTGTGGGTCAGTGTGAGGTCAGTGTGGGGTCAGTGTGAGGTCAGTGTGAGGTCAGTGTGAGGTCAGCGTGAGGTCAGTGTGAGGTCAGTGTGAGGTCAGTGTGAGGTCAGCGTGAGGTCAGTGTGAGGTCAGCGTGAGGTCAGTGTGGGTCAGTGTGGGTCAGTGTGAGGTCAGTGTGAGGTCAGTGTGGGTCAGTGTGGGTCAGTGTGAGGTCGGTGTGAGGTCAGCGTGAGGTCAGTGTGGGTCAGTGTGGGTCAGTGTGAGGTCAGTGTAAGGTCAGTGTGGGTCAGTGTGAGGTCAGTGTGAGGTCAGTGAGGGTCAGTGTGAGGTCAGTGTGAGGTCAGCGTGAGGTCAGCGTGAGGTCAGTGTGAGGTCAGTGTGGGTCAGCGTGAGGTCAGTGTGAGGTCAGTGTGAGGTCAGGAGTCTTTAAAAAGAAAGAACAGGTTTAATAATGTTTCTATAGCATCATTTTGACATAAATATCATTAAAAGTCAGAGATAATATATTAAAACACTATAATAACACGATAATAAAGTACGAGACTCAAACGTCTAAGTTAAACCTGTATAAAACTATAGATAATCCTACATATGTCGAATCCTCGTACACGACCTGCGTCCCCCCGTCTCCATCACGTCACAGCGATTTTATCTGAACGAAACTATTAATCCAAATGAGGCTGTTTATTTTTCATGTCAGGGCCTGGTTCCACGTGTCACTTTCTACATGTGTAATTTATCATTAAGCTGCAGCGGAGCATCCACTCGCACACAACCTCTGACTGTGAACAAGAATCCCATTAACACGGGATAAGGCCTCGACGAGGAGCAACGAGCCCGACACATCGAGGAACACAAACGCACCAACGCTGGGGGGTCCGGCGCTCGCTCGTCCTCTGGAATACTCCACAGTGCGGCTTTAAAACACATGTGTCTGTCATGTGTCCAACATAAAAGTGTTTGTGTCGATCAATACAGATAAAGCAGAAAAGTTACATACTGCACCTTTAATTATGAGTCAACACTGTACAAGTTATTAAATATAATGACTTAAACTGCACGAGTGTGTAATCACGCTCATCGTTAGGGTTAGTCCTGGGTTAGAATCTATTTATTTATGGATGACATTCAAAAATATGATTAAAAAAAGACAACAGGAAAGAAAAGTTTTACCCTAATTAATATATTATGGAACTTTTTCTCATTATGTTAAATGAGCATAAATATTTAATAGAATAAAATAAAATCTAAATAATTTGCTTTGCATCAACATAAAATGATGAAATGGAAAAGTGTAACATAAAAAGTTTTTATTTTTATTTATTTATTTATTTGTATTTATTTATTTTTTTATTTAAATTTATATTGTATTTTTTATTTTTATTTACTTTTTACTTTAATTTTGTTTTTAATTTTATTTTTTATTTTTTTGTTGATTTATTTATTTATTTAATTTTTACTTTTTTATTTATTTTTTATATTTTATTCATGTATTTATTTATTTTTAAAGGTTTTTTTTTTTTTTTTTTTGTGTTGATTAATATTTATTCTTATGTCTTTTTCTTTGTGGCAGTCTTACTCTGGCCCGGTTCAGTTTTATCCTCTTCCTGTTTGTGAAGAGCAGGTCTGAGAGCAGCGCACCTCCAGGTCTGGGGTTCGATTCCTCACATGTTTTTACACAGTGACTTTAGTCTTAATGAGGTTTTATTTCCTCAGTTTGTGGTTGATAATATTCTTCTTCTTCTTCTTCTTCTTCTTCTTCTTCTTCTTCTTCTTCTTCTTCTTCTTCTTCTTCTTCTTCTTCTTCTTCTTCTTCTTCTTCTTCTTCTCTCTTCTTCTTTTCTTCTTCTTCTTCTTTCTTCTTCTTCTTCTTCTTCTTTCTTCTTCTTCTTCTTCTTCTTCTTCTTCTTCTTTCTTCTTCTTTCTTCTTCTTCTTCTTCTCTTCTTCTTCTTCTTCTTCTTCTTCTCTTGTGGTTCTGTGCTGCTGGTGCAGACTCAGGGGGAGGTGCTGGTGGAGGCAGTGACACTGGAGGAGGTGGGGGGAGGGGGTGTCAGAGGTGGATGGCGTGGGGGGAGGAGGTGACGTCGGGGGGTGAGGAGGGGGAGGTGAGGAGGGGGAGGTGAGGAGGGGGAGGCGTGTCTGTCGGAGTGTGTCACGTTTCCAGACCAGCGAATTTTTTTGATTAAAGTCCCTTATCCGTTTTATCATGCATATCCTCGTCTGATTAAAGTGAGTCTGACACTCACAATGTCAGAGCAGGAGGCCCGCGCCTCCCTGTGACTGCACCTCCTCCACCTCCTCCACCTCCTCCACCTCCTCTGAGTCTGACACTCACTATGTCAGAGCAGGAGGCCCGCGCCTCCCTGTGACTGCACCTCCTCCACCTCCTCCACCTCCTCCACCTCCTCCACCTCCTCCACCTCCTCCACCTCCTCTGAGTCTGACACTCACAATGTCAGAGCAGGAGGCCCGCGCCTCCCTGTGACTGCACCTCCTCCTCCACCTCCTCCACCTCCTCTGAGTCTGACACTCACCTATGTCCACTCACCCCCCCCCCCCCCCCCCCCCCCCATCCGTCTCTACACTCATTTCCCCTGTGTTCTTCCCCGCCTCCCCCTCCCACCCCCTCCCCACATCCCTCTTAGGTCTCCCTCCTCTCTCCCCTCCTCCTCCTTCTCCTCCCTCTTTCTCCTCCTCTTTCGTCCTTTTCCTTTTCCCTCCTCCTCCCTCCTCCTTTCTCATCCTCCCTCCTCCTTCTCCTCCTCGCCTCTCTCTCTTCCTCCTCTTCTTTTTCTTCCTCCTCCTCCTTCTCCTCCTCCTCCTCCTCCTCTCTCTTCCTTTCCTCCTCCTTCTCCTCCTCCTCCTCTTCCTCCTCCTCTTCTTCCTGTTTTTTGTTTCATTCTCACATGTTTAACACACAAACCTGCAGATTTACGCTGACAACCTACTCTGTTCCACCCTTGTGATGTCATCATGTGGTGATACAAGAAGTGCTCCACTGTGCTGTTTTTTTAAACTCCCTCACACCTTCATTTCTAGAATCTTTTGGATCATGTCAGCTCCTGGAGTTGACACTTTATCTCGACTGAACTAAAGGTAAAAGGAGCTGTTAAAAAAAGTTGAAAACTACCACTTGATGACATCACAAGGTCTCGTCCGAGTTTCCCATGAGCCGATGTTGTGTTTTTGTGCTGGGTTAACATGGAGGTGCAGGGCTCATCTGACGTCGTAAAATTGTATGAAAGAACCAAAAGACTCAGGAGACCGTGACTCTCTGGACCTGATGATTTCCGGAGAAAACGGTGGGGCGTCGTTTAGAGTTCGAGGTCTGATCAGCAAACCTTAAGAAACATACATGACTGACTGCCTGGTTTTTTAATTCAGCACAGCAGTTATATTTTTTACACTGAACCAATCACCATCATCCACGATTTACACCGAACCTAATGCTCCACCGTGAGCCACTAGGCCGACTAATGCGAGCCACCCTTGAAGCCATCCCCATGAGCCACCGTGAGGAGGCGCCGTGAGCCACTAACGAGCACACCGTGATTCCACACTAGCCATCAACCGTGATCAAGGACGAGCCGGCCGTGAGCCACTACGACCATCCGCCGTGAGCCACTACAAGGGGCCCCCCGCCGTGATCCACTACGAGCCCACCGTGCTGAATCCACAAACAAAGCCAAACCGTGAGCCGCCGTTGATCCAGACTACTAGCCCACAACGACCGTTGATCCACCCGTGAGCCACTACACTGAGCCACCAGAGGTAGGCCACCGTGACCACCGTGGAGCCACCGTGAGCCCACTACGAGCTAAACCGTGAGCCCACTACGAGCCACCTACAACGAGCCAACTTATTGAGGCCCACAATCGTGTGTAGCCACTGTGCCGAGCCACGAGCCGCAGCCACTTTGGCCGTGAGCCACCGTGATAGTCCAACGGGTAACTATCCAGTCAACAAGACCACAGTACGCGCCACCGTGAGCCAGCCGTGAGCCACTACTTTATCCACTAGGAGCCACTGTAGTCCCAGCCACTTGAGCCAGCCCCGTGAGCCACTACGAGCCATGTACTGTTACGAGCCACCTGTTCCCGAGCCACTGTGAGCCACCAAAAAGAAAGACTCAAAGGGAATAAAGCCACACGATGAGCCGCCGAAAGCCAACCTACCGAGCCACTAGAAAGACGAGTCCACAGGTATGGAAGAAAAATGTGAGCCACCGGGTGTGAGACTGAGCTAAAAGGACACCGTGAGACCCTACGTAGCCCACAGGGGGAGGAACACACTAAACGACCGTAAGCCACCAATGAGAAACCAACTTTGCCCTGTGACACCGTTAGGATGATACAGGGACAGAGGCTTTGAGCCGTTTGAACACAACCTAACACCATCAACCTGTAATCCATCACCTGCATGTAAGACCATATTTCAGCGAAAAAACTCCTAAACCTTCCTCCTCCTCCTTCTTTCCTCCTCCCTCTTCTCCTCCACCTCCTCCTTCCTCCTCCTCTCCTCTCCACCTCCTCCTCCACCTCCTCCCTCCTCCTCCACCTCCTCCCTCCCTCGCTCCTCCACCTCCTCCTCCACCCCTCCTCCTCCACCTCCTCCTCCTCCACCTCCTCCTCCTCCTCTCCTCCCTCCTCCTCCTCCTCTCCTCCTCTCCTCCTCCTCCTCTCTCTGCTCTGTGGTGTTTTATCTTTCACACAGATCCGTGTGTTTTTATGGAATCTGTGGGTTTGATGAAAATCTGATCACAACACAAACACAACATGGTTTACAACATGACACACAAGAACAACACACACACACACACACATACACACACACACATACACACACACACACAAGAGAACAACACACACACACACACACACACACACACACACACAAGAGAACAACACACACACACACACACACAAGAGAACAACACACACACACACACCACACAAAGAACAACACACACAAGAGAACAACACACACACCACACACACAAGAGAACAAACACACACACACACACACACACAAGAGAACAACACACACACACACACACACAAAGAACAACACACACAAGAGAACAACACACACACACACAACACACAAGAGAACACAACACACACACACACACACACAAGAGAACAACACACACAAGAGAACAACACACACACACACACACACAAGAGAACAACACACACACACACACACACACACAGACCCGGAGAGTGCGGGGCCCCTGTTAGTGACAAGTGTATGAATATGTTTAGAGCGACACAAGAGCATGTTGCCAGTACTCGAGTATACAGTACTCTACTGTACATGATGGAGGACACGAGTACACGGCCTGTACTCGAGTATACAGTACTCTACTGTACATGATGGAGGACACGAGTACACGGCCTGTACTCGAGTATACAGTACTCTACTGTACATGATGGAGGACACGAGTACACGGCCTGTACTCGAGTATACAGTACTCGAGTATACAGTACTCTACAGTACCTGATGGAGGACACGAGTACACGGCCTGTACTCGAGTATACAGTACTCTACTGTACATGATGGAGGACACGAGTACACGGCCTGTACTCGAGTATACAGTACTCTACTGTACATGATCCAGGACATGAGAACAGGGCCTGTACTCAAGTATACAGTACTCGAGTATACAGTACTCTACTGTACATGATCCAGGACACGAGTACACGGCCTGTACTCGAGTATACAGTACAGTACCTGATGGAGGACGTGTGCTCCTGTCCCTCCGGCTGCACTATCTGTACAGCTCCGTCTGCTCTGTGCACTACATCCAGGGACAGACAAATCATCAGAGATTTTTGACAACCAATATGGGAAACAAGAGGAAAAATAACAAGCTGGAGGAAAAAGAGCCGACCCAAAGTCAGAGAAAAAAAATGGAGAGAGTCGGGGATCTCAGGGGTAAGTATTAGTTGTCACCCCATGATCAAATAGTACAGGCCAGGAAGCGACCGACCGCGAGAGGCTGCGCCGGGCAAAAAAGAAATATAAAGTCCAGATTTAATTCTGATACGGAGAAATAGAATTTCAAAGCTGGATGTCTCTTATCGTTGGCATGTCCCCTTTGCGGACGGACTGATTTCCCTAGCAAAAGCCTGTCAGTGCTATTATGTTGAACACGGAACCAATTTACTGCGGCGGGCTCTAAACAGGGCTACCCCGCTCGTGTACCCCCTAAATGTTTGAAGTTATCACACAGTGGGAGAAATAGCATTTTGAATGTTTGGGGAGAAAGGGCGCGAGGGGGGCAGCAGAGGGCCGCTCGGACGCCTCTGGACTGTAATTGAAAAGTATCAATCAAAAAAACAAGGCAAGGGCCAGGGAGGGGAAGCTATTATGTTAACCCGCCCACGGAGCGGCGGCAGGAGCAGATGCATTTCTTTTGTATCGGTAATGCTCCCCTGCTCCGAGCCGCTAAGCCGAGGCGACCGGAGCCCGTGGTATCTCCGCCGGGACAACGCCAGGGGCCCGGGAGAGGGGGGATTATCAAGTGGGAGCATGTGGCCATTACAGCCCTGTTTCGTGATGCTATCTGCCTCTGAGATAAGCAAACCCGCACTGGTCAGGACGTTTCCAATTTCTATACATGAGAGATGAAGACCTCTGCTCCTCATCCTTTCACCTCTCCTCATGTTATTATATTTTTACACTGTCCTCTCCACTTTATGACACGAGTCTTCTGACCTAAACAACTTCAGAAAACACATTTCCACTCGGAGACAGATAAGGAGGAAGAAGAAGAAGAAACCTGGACGAAAACAGGACTAAAACAAGACTAAACCAGGACTACAACAGGACTAAAACAGGACTGAACCGGGACAAAACCGGGACTAAACCAGGACTGAACCAGGACTAAACCAGGACCAAACCTGGACTAAACCCTTTGACTAAACCAGGACTAAAACAGGACTAAAACAGGACTAAACTAGGTCTAAACCAGGACTAAAACAGGACTAAAACAGGACTGAACCGGGACTAAACCGGGACTAAACCAGGACTAGAACAAGACTAAACCAGGACTAAACCGGGACTAAACCGGGACTAAACCAGGATTAAACCAGGTCTAAACCAGGACTAAACCAGGACTAAACCAGGACTAATCTAGGACTAAACCAGGTCTAAACCAGGACTAAACCAGGACTGAGCCGGGACTGAACCAGGACTAGAACAAGACTGAACCAGGACTAAACCAGGACTAAACCAGGACTAAACCAGGACTAAACCTGGACTAAACCAGGACTAAACCAGGACTAAACCTGGACTAAAAGAAGAAGAATCCTGGACGAAAACAGGACTAAACCAGGTCTAAACCGGGACTGAACCGGGACTGAACCGGGTCTAAACCAGGTCTAAACCAGGACTGAACCAGGACTGAACTAGGACTAAACCAGGACTAAACCAGGACTAAACCAGGACTAAAACAGGACTAAACCGGGACTGAACCAGGACTAAACCAGGACTAAACCAGGACTAAAACAGGACTAAACCAGGACTAAAACAAGACTAAACCAGGACTGAACCAGGACTAAACCAGAACTAATCCAGGACTAAACCAGGACTAAACCAAGTCTAAACTGGGACTAAACCAGGACTAAACCAGGTCCAAACCAAACTTGATAAAACACATTTCCACACAGCGACTCTCAGATAAACTGGAGGAAGAAGACGTAACTTTAAAAGAATTAACGATCACAAACTTGTATGAAACATACATCTGGAGAGAAGCAGCTCGTCTGCTGCTCCGACTCTACAATATTCCGACTGTTGTTCTTTGTAAGGAAACATATTCCTCTGAAGGGAGCAGAACAAATCCATTTGGTTTTATTGGGCCGTGTTGTGTGGCCCTGACTCTGTTGTGATTAGGCGGCAGACGGGGACACACATATTCAAATGTGCTGCTCCTCAAAGGGTTCACTCACACAATTTCCTCTGTTCATGGAAAAAGGATATTGCTCAACATTGCAATTCCCAAGTGCAACCCCTCCCCTGATTTTTTTTTCCTCAAAGGGCCCGGGAATAGAATTTGTGGATGCATTAACATATAAGGAAGTCCAAATCCCGCTCACGATGGCGGGTGTTTTTGTCGCCCAAATCGCCCTCGTTAAGGACAGTGGGTCAGAGGCAGTGGAATTATGCATCTCGCCCGGGCGACAGCGAGCGGCTTTTTCATTCTATTAAATGACGTGTTTTACAAGTTCGTTCCCCCGGGAGATTGGAACGTCGGTGAAATCCACAGGGCCAATTCTGTGGTCAAGTCATGCCATGTGACGAGAGGACGAGGCAGGACGAGGCGGGACGAGGCGAGACGGGACGGGACGGACGTATGCTGCATGTTTCAATATTTTAAAGCTGGAATTTACATCGGAGACAGGGACCAGGGAGTTGGTTTAATTTGATGGAGCAAAATCACATGAAGTTTCCACGTCCCACATGTCGAATTTTACTGAAAATATCATCACGAGAATAAATACTTTGGGTTATTTTTAGAGCAGATTGTAATTTTGTCTCATATATAGTTATATTATTTGCATTTGAGTCGCGGCTCCGGCTCCTTCTTGTACTGCAGCTCCGTGCGACTTTGGGAAAAGTATTTAACTGAAGTACTTTATTTGTGTTAGCTCTTTTTTGTGAAATCGAACTTCTAAATTGGAAGATTATTGTGATCTTGAAATATTAAAATGTCTTTATAATAATAAGCGACCCGCTCATAGAAGCCGGTACTCGTTTCATTTCGTTTCATTTCATTTCATTTACTGGTTTATTAGGACAGTGTATAATTGCATTAAGCTCAGTGGCAGATATTTGTGTAGATGTTTGTACCAGATTGTAGCTCACAGCTGATTTCCTTCTGTTGTCCTATACACACACACAAAACAACTTTACAATATACAAATATACAATAAAATACATATTTATAAGTTAAAAGTGCAATGTGTAATGTGATGTAATGTAATGTAATGTGATGTAATGTGATGTAATGTAGTGTAATGTGATGTAATGTGATGTAATGTGATGTAATGTGATGCAATGTGATGTAATGTAGTGTAATGTGATGTAATGTGATGTGGTGTAATGTAGTGTAATGTGATGTAATGTGATGTAATGCGATGTAATGCGATGTAATGTGATGCAATGTGATGTAATGTGATGCAATGTGATGCAATGTGATGTAATGTGATGCAATGTGATGCAATGTGATGTAATATGATGCAATGTAGTGTAATGTGATGTAATGTGATGTAATGTGATGTAATGTGATGCAATGTAGTGTAATGTAGTGTAATGTGATGTAATGTGATGTAATGTGATGTAATGCGATGTAATGCGATGTAATGTGATGTAATGCGATGTAATGCGATGTAATGTGATGCAATGTGATGTAATGTGATGCAATGTGATGCAATGTGATGTAATATGATGCAATGTAGTGTAATGTGATGTAATGTGATGTAATGTGATGTAATGTGATGCAATGTAGTGTAATGTGATGTAATGTGATGCAATGTGATGTAATGTGATGCAATGTAGTGTAATGCGATGTAATGTGATGTAATGTGATGTAATGTGATGTAATGTGATGCAATGTAGTGTAATGTGATGTAATGTGATGTAATGTGATGTAATGTAATGTAATGTGATGTAACTCGCCAAAACTCATTTGCAGGTGTGAGTCGACCTGATCTGATCTGGATGTGAGAGAATCGTGTCCAGATTCAAACTCCTCACAGGATTTTGCAGATGTTGGGGGGAAACTCGTGTTCAGAGTCACAGATGGAGTGATACTGAGAACCTCCCAAATCAGACAAACTCGTTTTGAAACAGGGAATGTGCGTTTGTGGTCGTGTGGATGTTCAGATCCTCAGACGTCTGTGAGCAGCTTTTCTCCACCATGAACTATGTGAAAACAAACATCAGGCCTCAGACAGAGACAGACCTGAAACATGAAACTTCAGCCCGACAGACGGAGCAGGAGTCACATTAACCGGAGGAAAGAAAGATTTACGCAAAGATTTTACAAATATTAAAGTTTAAACAAAAAACTAAATATACAGTGTTATCTTCATTTTAGAGTCAAAACTTATTTTATTATTATTGAGATCTATTTATTTATTTATTTATAGACTCTATTTTATTTTTATATTTGTAAGGCAAGTTTATTTGTATAGCACAATTCATACACAAGGTAATTCAAAGTGCTTTACAGAATAAGAAAGACATTAAAATCACACAAATCAAACTTGAATAATCACAAATAATCATCATAAAATTGACATTAAAACATTAAAACAAAAGAGGCAGAATAAAAATAAAAACCTTTCAGTCACATGTTCAGATGAACAGAACCGTTTTGAGCCTGGATTTAGTTTAGTTTTTGTATATTTTTTACTTTTTTTTTTTTTTCGCACTGTGTACGACATTTTATATTTATATTTATTCTTATTCTTTTAAATTTCTATTTTAAATTTCTATTCTGTGGTCGTGGGATCTGTCAACGAAGAGAATTTCCCCTCGAGGATCAACAAAAGTGATTCTGATTCTGATTCTGATTCTGATCCTATTTGCACCTCCCCGTTTTCAAATGGCTCTTTGGGGGTTAAAGGTCACGACCCCTGGACTGTCCTGTATTGGTCTGAATCTAAAACAACTTAATAAAAGGGAAAAAAAGTACGCGGTTGTTCAGATGTCTTTAAACTTCTCTATCGTCATGGAGACCACAGGTAACAAGTCAGATCTGTGAAAAGGCCCATTCACAGTAGAAATACTTTTAAAGGTGTTTAAAAACTGCAGAGCTCATTTCTACTGCCTCTTTAAGTGTTTTATTGTTCTTTTTTTTCATTTGTGCAGAAGTGAGCCTTATATAACGAGTGGGTGTGGATGGGGGGGGGAAAGGGGGGGAAAACAGGATTTTTTTGGAGCAATGGCGTCTTGAATGAAGGTAAATGAGCAGGAAAAACACATTATAACACGGTTTAAAGCTGTGTGAAGTTGATTTTGATAATGCGTCTCCTTTAATGCAGCGTGCAGTGGCAGAGTGGGGAGCATCTGTACCATCGGACGAGGAGGTTGTCGGTTTGAGCCCTGCACAGTTAAAATTGTTGTGTTATTGCAGGTTTCTTTCATTTTTGGGTCTAATTGACTCATTAAGAGATTAGCCTGATAAATCTAACTCCCCCTAGAGGACATGATGTGAATCGTTATCTGCTTTTGTCGTCTCACATTAGAAGAAAACGACTGATATCCAAACAACGTGATATTCAATAAACGAAACGGGTTTGGAGCAGTAATATTTGGAACAGCTCCATCGTGAAGCTGAAGGAGCCGAGTCAAAGACAAAGCTCCAGATTTATCCCAGTCGACCTTTTATTTTAAATTATTATTATTTTATTTATTTTATTTTATCTACCTTCAAGTCACTCAAAGTTTTACATCAATGAAGCTCTCACATGTTCACATCCAGACTCCAGAGCCCACACAAACTGAGGGTCACGTGGTCAAGTGTCTTGCCCAAGGACACAACAATAATCATAATATTAATAATCATGACGGTTGGGAATCAGAATCAGAATCAGAATCAGAATCTTTAATGGCCACACAAATAAATTGGTGGAATTTGCTTCCGGTACAGCATTGCAACAACTCACATCTGTGTCAGACATACAGCACATGGACAACAACAGCACATAGACAACACAGCACATAGAAGACAACAACAGTAACATAAGAACATACATGACAGAGAGGTGATCAGTTCATAGTGTGATTGAGAGTCCTTATGGCAGATGGAATAAAACTGTTGTTGAATCTTGCAGATCATGTATAGAACGATTTTAGAACGATCTGGAGCTGCATCGGAACAAGTATAAGACACAAGGACAAGTGTAGGACCAAGGACCAGAACTGGACTAAACCAGGACTAAACCAGGACTAAACCGGGACTAAATCAGGACCAAACCAGGACTAAACCGGGACTGAACTGGGACTGAACCAGGACTAAACCAGAACTAAACCAGGACTGAACCAGGACTAAACCAGGACTAAACCAGGACTAAACCAGGACTGAACCAGGACTAAACCAGAACTAAACCAGGACTGAACCAGGACTAAACCAGGACTAAACCAGGACTAAACCAGGACTGAACCAGGACTAAACCAGGACTAAACCAGGACTAAACCAGGACTGAACCAGGACTGAACTGGGACTAAACCAGGACTAAACCAGGACTGAACCAGGACTAAACTGGGACTAAACCGGGACTAAACCGGGACTAAACCAGGACCATGGTCGACTTTGAACCTTCTGGACACTGATAGATTTTGCAGATATAAAGACACATGTAAATATGAAATAAAGTCCTGTTGTTTAATTTTGAAAATCACATTCTGTCGTCTAAAGAGTCTTTTTATTATCATCGTCTTGTTTTTATCATTTTATCATCGTCTTGTTTTTATCATCGTCTTGTTTTTATTATCATCGCGGTATCAGAATCGTATCAGAATCGTATCAGAATCGTATCAGAATCGTATCAGAATCGTATCAGAATCGTATCAGAATCATATCAGAATCGTATCAGAATCGTATCAGAATCGTATCAGAATCGTATCAGAATTGTACCAGAATCGTATCAGAATCGTATCAGAATCGTATCAGAATTGTACCAGAATCGTATCAGAATCGTATCAGAATTGTACCAGAATCGTATCAGAATCGTATCAGAATCGTATCAGAATCATATCAGAATCGTATCAGAATTGTACCAGAATCGTATCAGAATCGTATCAGAATCGTATCAGAATCCAGTTTGACGTGTTCGTGTGGAGACTTGTGACATGGTGAAATCCCAGACGGAGCTTGAACTCTGGTGTGTGCAGTGTGAGGATGTAGTAGATGAAATACTAAGCGAGTATAAAAGTACGGCAAATATATATATACACATGAAACCCAGGTGGAGCTGCTTTTGAGGGATTCTGTGGAGTGAAGGAAGTGGTAGAGACGCTTCTTGGACTGATGGACAGATAAGTAACAAGGAGATGGAGAGCGTTGGAGTAGGCAGTGTGTTTAGACGGGCCGGCGGTGAGTGGGGGTCCGCGGCGGGAGGAGGGGGTGTCAGACGGGCGGCGGATGGGGTTTTTAATGCAGATTTCATGTGGGCTCGCTCAGCAGTCACCGGAGTCTAAAGTGACTCTGGGGAGCCTCACAGTTCTATATGCAAATAGCACAGCGCACCTGGCCAGTGGAGCAGGCCTGCCGAGAGGTTACTTATGCAAATCTGATTGAGTGAGAGCATATTGCCAGAGCAAGCAGGCGTGTGCGTGTCCCCGTGTGCGTGCGTGTGCTGCCGGGGATTTACGACAGTGTGGGGACTCGGATCTGTACACGCTCGATTCATGGAGAGAGACTCGGCTTTGGAACGGGACGAAAATCAGGTCGTCAGGAAGTAAATGTGTGACTTTAACATCAACGGCATGGGGCAAAGTTCAGATATGAGATAAAAAAAACAAGAGTCAAGGGTCAGGTTTGAGGTAAAGTTTAATCTAAACCAGGACTAAACCAGGACTAAACCAGGACTTAACCAGGACTAAACCAGGACTAAAAGAAGACTAAACCAGGACTAAACCAGGACTAAACCAGGTTTAATTTAAGGTTATATAACTTGATCTGTGGTTAAGATGAGGATCATTCTCCAGGAAATAAACAGAAGTCGATGTAACGTCCCCAAAAAGCAGGACACTAAACAGAGTGTGTGTGTGCGTGAGGAGTGTGTGTGTGTGTGTGTGTGTGCGTGAGGAGCATGTGTGTGTGTGTGCGTGTGTGTGTGTGTGCGTGAGCGTGTGTGTGCGTGAGCGTGTGTGTGTGCGTGTGTGTGCGTGAGCGTGTGTGTGTGTGTGAGGAGCGTGTGTGTGTGTGTCCGTGTGTGTGTGCGTGTGTGTGTGTGTGCGTGTTTGTGTGTGTGTGAGCGTGTGTGTGTCTGTGTGCATGTGCGTGTGTGTGTGCGTGTGTGTCTGTGTGCATGTGTGTGTGTGTGTGCGTGCGTCTGCGTGTGCACAGACACTCACCGACGTCCAGAGCCATGGTTATTTTTCACAGGGGGCTCCGGGACGCTGTGTTCCCCCAGAATAGAGGTGGCAGACAGGGAGAGAGGGAGAGAGAGGCTGGGATAAAGGCAGGACAAGTGAAAAGAAGAGGAGAAAGATGAGAGGAAAGAGAGGAAAGAGAGCAAAACGGAAATATTTGATTTCCTTGCACAGAGAGAAGAGGTGAGATCAGCTTTATACTGTTTCTAATAGGATTTATTTGACTTGGCTGGACGTTCAAGCAGCAGAGGGTTAAAAATCTTCCCCAAGGACAAAACAAAAGTGCAGGGACGGCCTGGAGTAAGGATCGAACCATCAACCTTTGGGTCAAATGTCCTGAAACGTGCCACGTGTCTGGGCTAATGGCGCCTCATGTGGTTGTTTTGGGGTTTATTTTAAAGGTTGGTGGTTCACATCTCACATCAGTTCGTACACTTCTGTTGTGCCATTGTGCAAGAACCTCCTGTCCATTTTGCTTCAGTTTTGGCTGCACGAAACATGTCAAAACTGGGAAATAAACCTGGACAACACCAAGAAACAAACTGGAGTCGAGTCAGGATCAAATTAGGAGTGAATGGAAAGACTTTAAGACCTGCGTAATAGCAATAATTAGTGTATTTTTATCTTTTTAACCTCAATAATCGTTTAATTTTAGTCCAGATGCACAAAGTCAAAGCACTTTTTTTACATCATTGCAAAACTGACCCAAAATTACACTATTAGGAGGAGGTTTTGTTGCAAACCCTCCTGGGACGGCATTAGTAAAATGGCGGCGTTCAGCTTTAAGGAGAATGACACGATGGATAGATGAAGAGAGGAGGGAGAGGAGGAGGAGAGGAGGAGGAGAGGAGGAGGAGAGGAGGGAGGACAGGTGGAGCGAAATGTCAGGGAGGGGGGAACAGGACAGGCGTCTGAGAGGAGCATCATTCTCACGGACGTAATGGCATCGCGGCGATCACTCACGTCGCTTTATGCCGGCGTCGGCGGGCACGGGCAGAACCGCGGCGTCCACGGGGTTTTTGTGGATTATGTGACGTTATAATAAAGTTGGAGAGTTAACTTTAAACTTTTGTCAAAATAAAATCTGTAAAATGATTTGTTGCATAATTTTGTTGATTTTTTGACTAATTCTTCTTCTATTTCTATTTCTGTTCAAAAATACAACTCTGCCACACTGAGGCTGGAAGAGGAATTACACCGAGACTTAAACATCTTTTATATTAGACCAATACTGATATAACCAAGTACAGAAAGTCATTCAAAGAGCTTTAAAGTCATATTAAAGTCACTAATCGCATTGCAAACAAATAAAAATATAAAAACACACACATATCTACATAAAAAAACAATAATATATCAATAATAAAACTGATAAAGTCCCACGTCGAACTGAAACCAAGTCAGGACCAACCCGCTTTGCAAAAATCCCCAACATGGCTGACACCTCTCCCCCTCTCCCTCCTCTGTCTCCCTCCTCTGTCTCCCTCCTCTTCCTCCCTCCTCTGTCTCCCTCCTCTGTCTCCCTCCTCTGTCTCCCTCCTCTGTCTCCCTCCTCTGTCTCCTCCTCTTCCTCCTCTCTGTCTCCCTCCTCTGTCTCCCTCCTCTGTCTCCCTCCTCTGTCTCCCTCCTCTCCCTCCTCTCCTCCTCTGTCCCTCCTCTGTCTCCCTCCCTCTGTCTCCCTCCTCTGTCTCCCTCCTCTGTCTCCCTCCTCTGTCTCCCTCCCTCTCCTCCTCTGTCTCCCTCCTCTGTCTCCCTCCTCTGTCTCCCTCCTCTTCCTCCTCTGTCTCCCTCCTCTGTCTCCCTCCTCTGTCTCCCTCCTTTGTCTCCCTCCTCTGTCTCCCTCCTCTGTCTCCCTCCTCTGTCTCCTCTGTCTCCCTCCTCTTCCTCCTCTGTCTCCCTCCTCTTCCTCCCTCCTGTCTCCTCTGTCTCCCTCCTCTTCCTCCTCTGTCTCCTCCTCTTCCTCCTCTGTCTCCCTCCTCTGTCTCCCTCCTCTTCCTCCTCTGTCTCCCTCCTCTTCCTCCTCTGTCTCCCTCCTCTGTCTCCCTCCTCCTCTCCTCTGTCTCCCTCCTCTCCTCCTCTGTCTCCCTCCTCTTCCTCCTCTGTCTCCCTCCTCTGTCTCCCTCCTCTATCTTCCTCCTCTGTCTCCCTCCTCTTCCTCCTCTGTCTCCCTCCTCTGTCTCCCTCCTCTTCCTCCTCTGTCTCCCTCCTCTGTCTCCCTCCTCTTCCTCCCTCCTCTTCCTCCTCTTTCTCCTCAGAGGCTGGGATTAACCTGCTGATTAAGTAGGAAGGCTTGGCGTGAGCTCAATTCCAGTGTGATGCAGAGGCCCATGATGTAGACAAATGAGCAGAAATCACATTGGCACAACCGGAGCTGCCCCATAGCTCCCGCCTCCGGCACAGCACATTAATAAAGAGAGATTTAGGAGCGTGATGATTATTGATAACACTGTGCATAATGTAAAATGCCAGCGTGGATGAGAGAGGCCAGCCGCGAGAGGCAGTACCACGTCTTAATGGTAATGGGGGAACCCTGGGCTTTTGTTTTGCACCGAGGAGAAAGGGGAAGGACTGGGATCATAGTGGGATCTGAACTCGAAATGAAACATGTTTTTGAAGTAAACAAATGTAAAGCGATGACTGACCCGAAGTTCTTGATCTAATGAGAGGAGAGCTGACAGGAGGGTGTCCAGGACTTGAATTTGACAGCTCGCGAGGTCATAGATGGTTTTGCTGCTCCAAAATATCCTTCTCTACATCGCTCTCACTCGAAACTTCGAAGTCTCGCGGTCAGAGGAATAAAAACCCTGTACTAGGGATGGGAAAACGCACAAATTCTGCAAAACGAGACAAGATCATGGACTTCGTGTGTGTGGTATTATCCCATTACTGCCCCGTACCTCAAGAAAATGTGCAAATATCTAGTTCTGTCCATTAAACATTAACTTAAAACAGAGGAAATCCACATTACGACTTAAATCCATAACTTGAAACCAATTATTTTCACCTTTTACACCATGTGGAGTTGGGACTATAGGTTCTATCCTCCTGAGGAAGGATTTATGTGAATATTTACCTCGATACAGGTTTATTTGCAGGTTGCCTGTTGCACCAACTACGACGATGTGGTAAAAATCTGACCAGTGCAGCTCCGGGTCACACTGGGGGATCTGTCCCTTGGCTTTAGAAACTGGGAGATTTTCTCAAACCCTGAAGAAGAAAGACTTTGTGGTTCATTTTTTGTTGTATTGTCCATTTTATGATGAATTTGTAAATCCTTTATTTGATGAAATGTTCTGGTGTGATGAGTTTATTGTTTGTTGAGTTTATTGTTGTTTTCTGTCGTATCACACGTCTGGACTGTTGTATTTTTGTTAATGGCGTCTTATAAATCCATTTAAAGGGCTTGAAATTCTTTGTATGCAAGACGCAATAATAAATTAAAATCAATCAATCACATTTTTCCACACAAAACATGCTCGTCTTACCTGAAAACGGCTCCTGACGTCTGCAGACTGGGGCCACATGTTTTCATTCTGCACATCAGCGCCCCCTTTGGACGTGTCTGCAGACTCCGAGGTCACTGTCGGGTTTAATCTCAAACTTCACCTTAAGAATAAAGTTAAACATTATAGTCCTTGCATTTGACCCACTCGTCCAGCTAAAATGTGACAAAAACCCTCCTTACATCTACGCCTGCACACAAACACGCCTCCACCAACTTCTCCAAGCTCTTGTTCTCTCACTTTTTCCCGACGCCACCGTTTAGTTTTCATTAAAAGTTGTGACAGTATAACAGTGACATCAACGTCCCATTTACCTCCGATTCACACACAATTTCTGCAACAAATGGATCAGAAATGACCGGCTGCAGCGTCTCCTCATTGTCACACGGCACTTGGCTTTCAGTTTTGCTTCAGTTCATTTTTTACCGGGGCTCGCACCATCAAACCGAGCATCAGTCACTCCATCTGACATCTATTGTATTTAATTAGCTGTACCAAATGTTGTAGGAGATACCTGTCCACGTGTGTGCGTATGCTAGCATGTCAATCTGCGCTTTAGCCTGTCTGGTAAAGTGACGAATCGGCTCTGACAAATTAATTTGATAAATCATAATTACAGTATATCCAACCTAAATACTGGGATGGCGGCGGGTGGGGCGGACTCGTGTAGGCGCTTTGTCAAATTTATTCTGCACAGCGTGGAAGATTTGGTCCGATGGCGTTTAGATAGAGACCAATGGCTGTCATCAACAAATGTTATGATTGTATTGAGAAGCGCTAATAGACGCTACACAAGATCTACAAAGACGTTTTCGCGACTTAACCGAGAGGAGCAAAACCAGCCAATGAAATCAGTGAAGGGAAAAATAAGGCAGTGTCTAGCTAATAATAATATAGCCCTCTCTCGTTAGTCAATGCCTCTTGCTCCAGTAATGGCCCAATTAAGGGAAACCAACCCTGCTCCTCTTTAGGTGTGTCTCAAATTGATTATATCACGATGAGCAGACAGGCCACTGCTCCCGGATCAGAGGAACGAGCGCTGGCTGTTTGTGAACATAAAGCAGAGGCGGACCAGGCCTAATAAGCCGCCGTTTTCACACTCGTTTAGGCTTCAGAGCGTGAGACTTCGAGGAGAGAGGAAGAGGAGGAGGTCACAGCATCACGGGCGGCTGCTTTTTGGGGATTTGGGCCGAGTTTTCGTACGAGCTTTGAATTCTACCGTTCTACCAGTCGTCTGCGTCGCTGTAGCCTTTGTACTTTTTGTATTTTGCATGATACTAAAGCTGCACTGTGTAACTTTTCTGCTCTTCTGAGATGTTTTAACTTTTCCAGCAGTGTTCTACATAATAATAAGTTGCTGAGTTTATCTAGTGCCTTTTGAAACAGCTCAAGTACTTTACGCTGCTTCATTTCATTCATGCTAATCTACTTATGTTGCCACAGCTGCCCTGGGACAGACTGACAGAAGCGAGGCTCACGCACACGCCACATTCATGCAAGACGAGAGAACAGACAGAGGCACTGGCGCCCCCCTGTGGCACCTGGTATTCCCTGCGGCCTCCTGGACAGATCTGGCCTTGAAACGACGAGTATCTCCACAACTTTAAGCTGCTGTAAAGTTATTTTTAAGGTGCAATGTGTAACTTTTCTGTTGTTCTGAGATGTTAGAACTTTTCCAGTGATGCTTTACTGGTTTTATGATAATAATAATAAGTTGCTGAGGGTATCTAGTGCCTTTTGAAACACCTAAAACACTTTACGTTACCTCGTTCGTTCACGCCGTGCTTCGTTGTGCTGATCTACATATGTTGCCACAGCTGCCCTGGGACAGACTGACAGAAGCGAAGCTGCCAATCTGCGCCATCCGCCTTTTCAACCACAACCGACACACTGACATTACAGAGGCACTGGCGCCCCCCTGTGGCCCCTGGTATTCCCTGCGGCCTCACGGACAGATCGGGTTTGAAAAGACGGTATCTCCACAACTTTAAGCTACTGTAAAGTTATTTTTAAGGTACAATGTGTAACTTTTCTGGCGGAGAGTCTGTCATCCGCTCGTCTCCACGGAGATGCCGTTGCTTTACCTGAAATGTTCCACAGTTTCGCCCTGGTAGGTTGCTGCTGTGGGCGCACACAGCGTGCCAAAGCTGAGTGCTGATGATGATTGAATTAATTACTTCTAATCATTTCCAATAGAGTTTGGTCAACGCTGCACTTGCCTCTGCACCTGACAAACCGCCAGCCCTCTCCCTCGGCGCTTCCCCCTCTTTCCATCTCTTTATCTGTCTATCCCCCCATCTCCCTCCCTCGTCTCTCTCTCCACCTTGGCCCCGCGACACCTTGCCCGCAGAACAACAACAGGGTCCCTGCCTCGGTGACTGACAGCCCCCCTAATTGTATCCACTCACTCATGACAATTTGATTAAAATATTACGGCAAAGTCTCAGCCCCTGTTTGTTGCTCCCCTTTCCAAATCTAATTTTGATTCGAAAAAGAGAGATTACCTTCACGAGCATGACTGAGGATGCCATTAACTTCTACTTAATCTTTATTATGGCCTGAAATTTTAACATATGTATAGCTTTGGTCGCGCTGCTATTGTTTCTGTCCAAAGTGAGGCCTATTTTTCATCTTGGTGGCTGTTTCGGGAGGTGGATTTGTGTGGCGTCGGGAGATTTGATCCCACTTATTTATGAGATGAGTTGTGACTTAGTGGGCTGCAGAAGTGGCATCAATCAGAACTGAGGGTGACATAACTCGGGTTGGGAATAAAGAAGTGTCTAACTATTATAAATGACAGATTTTTTTTATATTTTTAGGCAAAACAACAGACACATAAAGCATCCATTTGCCCCAGTGGTCTTTAGTGTCACTTGTGAGTTCATTTTGATTTTCATAAAGTTGCATTGGAGCTTACAGGTTGGAAAGGTGACATTTTTTATTTATAACTACTTAAAGTTATGGGGCGGATATAGGGCTGTGCATAAACTCACAACACGGAGAGTTTAAGGTACGAGCCACAGCTGACCTGAGGCAGAATGGCAAAGACGTGAGAGCGAATCTGGGCCAAGAGTCTCTTCAACCACAACTGATAAACTTCTGTCATTTTTAGCTAAACTTTGAGTTGGCTTTTTCATTTTGCAAACATATAAAACTGATTCTGAAATACAATTGTTCCTGCTATATATATATGTAGACCATTGTGTTCTGCGTCCTGATTGGCTGAGGGACTGTAGACCATTGTGTTCTGCGTCCTGATTGGCTGAGGGACTGTAGACCATTGTGTTCTGCGTCCTGATTGGCTGAGGGACTGTAGACCATTGTGTTCTGCGTCCTGATTGGCTGAGGGACTGTAGACCATTGTCCATCAGTCTCCTCCGTGTCTCCTGTACAGTACAGAATGTGTCAGACAAATTTACATAAATGTTGGATCAGTGTGACTCTGAAGTGCTGTATGTTTGCAAGTTTTCTCCCCGACGAAACCCACAATGTCGATGAAACGTTCTGCACCGACAAAGGCACCGACGAAGGTTTGAACTTTGTGTTTAAACAAGAGAGAAATGTGAGAAAATGTTAATGTGTGAGAAAAGTGTATAAAGTGTGAGGTGAGGGGTTTTACAGCAAAACATATAGAATAATTGTAAAAATAAAGCTGATATTTCACAGATTTTGCCTTTTACGGGTTATTTTTAGAACCTAACCCCCGCGATAAACGAGGGAACAGTGTATATATTCACTTCTGTATGTGTAAACGTGGTGGTGGAGTAGCTATAACGCTCTCACCTCACAACCAGGAGCTTCCAGGTTTGACTCTCGGGATGCACAGGCCTTTCCACCATCAACCCAACGAGCAGCTTTAAAATGTGAATTATTTATGCAAAAATATTCTCCATATTGTCCATATTCTCACAGCCAGGGCTCTGCTGTGTACAGTCTGTGTATATAGGTCATCGGGCCAATTAACTCCCCAGCCTCCCCCCGTCCCACCTGGATATGAGGCCAGTTAACCCCTGCTCCTGCTCCTGCTCCTGCTCCGCTGACACATCACCTCAGGCCTTTGGATCCTTCGTCCGTACAGAAAAACACGTCTCCACACACCGTAAACTGTTGTATGTATATCCCTGCACAGTATATATACACGCATGCATGATTACACACACAGAAAGTCATATTTATACCTTGCATTTACCCCCCGTCCGGAGCCTGTGCTGCCTTTTGAAAAGTAAATCCAATGTAATATGATCATAAAAGCAGGGGGAGCGATAAGGAGGTTGCTCGGTGGAGGGTCGTGAGTGAAAAAAAACTGTGTATCATTCACCTGATTTGAATTGTGTGCCCCAACCCTTTTTTTTGAACCCCTGCCAATTCATTTTGTACATTAAAAATTGGTCAAGGTTGATAAGATTCCATTTTCACGGTTGGCAATGCAGAACTGGCGAAAGAATACAATTACAGACCCCAGAGTAAACTCTCCGAATGTCAACGTGATGTAAATGATCAGAAGGCAGGGGCGCCACAAAAGAACAGCCTTCAACTTCAACAGCAATACCTCCCTCCTCCCTCCTTTCCCCCCATCAACGCCAGTCACACCTCCACCTCCCCCGCCGCCTCCCTCTCTCCCCCGTTCTCTTTCTTTCTCTGTATCTTTCTGCACACGACAGCTCTTCACCTCGGCGGCGGCGGCAGAGGCAGACAGACGCAGCGGCTGAAGTGACGCTGAACAAGTGCACTTTGCTCTGTCGCAGTCGGGGAAAGTTTGGCGTCGTGGAGGTGGGTTCACGACTTACTCCTCCAGAGAGACGAGAGGAGCCGAAGTCGAGGCTGAAGTTTGGAGCAGAGCTGAAATTTAAACATGGATTTTTAGAAGTCGCAAACAGGACAAAAGGTGCATTGAACGAGCAAATATTTTAAAATGAGTATGTGTATTGAGCGAGTTTAGGGAGCGAATGAATGACCTAAATGTCAGAAATAAGCCCTAGATACTCCTGTCCTTGAGATATTTAGCTTGGAATGTTGCACAGTGTGGCATTATTTCAACTATAGATGTTTTTAATGGTCAAACTCCTGCTTTCAAGTGTCGTCTCCTACACATCTGACCTGTAACGTGGCGTTTGTGGCTTTGCCTGGTCGTCTCCACAGATAAACACCAGACTGTGGAATTTATAACATCTCCATAAGGCAGAAAAGTTACACAGTGCCACTTTAAAAGCCTGAGGAGCGGCTGTCCCGTGGAGACAGTGAAGGACGGGTCAAAAGTAGAGTACACATCTCTAGAAACGATCAAGTCTCACTCTTAACCTTAACCGTGTTCTCTGTCAGATGTCGTTTCTTTCCGCTGTTGACATCTCTCTATCGCCGCTCGGCACGGCCCCCGAGCCTCGGCGTAAATGTCACAGATTAAACCCGGCCATATTGTCGGATCAGATGCACTGGAGTAGAACCGCTGGCTTTGCGGCGTACACAAGCCGACATATTGTTAAGCAAACTGCTGTTGATGCGTGCAGTCTCCTCCCACCTTTGACCCGTCTGGTATCTCCGGCCGCACTCCCAGATTAGAAAACATCGGGTCTGCATGTTCTCCGTCTATTTGCGGGGTGTCAAAGTTCATCCATCGCAAACAATTTATGCATAACACTGGCCATCGCAGCCAGCCTGAGTAACACGCAAATGTCTGAATAATCATGGAAGGAGAGCGCGGTTTATTAAAGGGATGGCAGTGTCAGTGGAGGAGTCACGGGGGCAGGACGGGGTCTGGTAATGTGTGATCGGATGGCGGGGACACGGCCCTTGTAATTGGGAGGTGCCATCGTGTCCTGCTGCCGTGGCAGAGGGTCTGGCTGCGGAGCGGGTGACGCCGGGTAACACCATGTGGGGAAGGAGGGCTGGGGTCAGGTCAAGCCGGATGAGGAGAAGTTCACAGTGACGCAAAGTGACAGCTGGGAAGATGTTGATTATGGAGGAAGAAGATCGACTTGTAAAAATGATGGTTGTGAACATCTGCAGTGATTTAGGTGCAGTTTAAAGTAAATGAAACGTCACTGGAGAGTTAACCACGTGTGAACTGGGCGGAGTTGGGTTGAGCTGAGGTGTTTTCAAATTCCACATGAAGAGAAAGTCGTATTTACGCTTTGAAACTCTCCACAGGTACATTTAATGCCCTACAGTGGTACATTTCATTATTCGGGTCATGTTTGAGTCAGATTTGTGAAGATAGAAGCCTCCTCACAGTAAAATTGCACGTTTTGAGTATTTTTAGTGCAAAAAACATCCTAAAATTGATCAAGAGAAATTCACATTTATGTTTTGAAATGTTCTCCACAGAGACAGAAACAGAGACGTGTTTAAAGCCCTACAGTGGTACATTTCATCCAAAGCAATAGCCTATAGTTTCCATGGCAACAAGCAGGAGGAAGCCCGTCTCTAGGTCATGTCTGAGTCAGATTTGTGGAGATAGGAGCCTTTTCACACGAAGAACACGTGTTTCTTTAGTGCAAAAAACATCCTAAAATAAATGTATAACTATGCTTTTACTTAAGACTCTTTTTGAATAAAATGTTACATGGTGTGGCTTTAAAATAAATGAAATGTCACTGGAAAGAGATCAGCGACATGGATGTAAATTGGTTAAAGTTGGGTCGGGGTTGAGATGGTTGAGAAATTTTGTGATGAAATTCCACATCGAGAGAAATTCACATTTATGTTTTGAAATGTTCTCCACAGAGACAGAAACAGAGACGTGTTTAATGCCATACAGTGGTACATTTCATCCAAAGCAATAGCCTATAGTTTCCATGGCAACAAGCAGGAGGAAGCCCGTCTCTAGGTCGTGTCTGAGTCAGATTTGTGGAGATAGAAGCCTTTTCACAGTAAAAAACACATGTGTTTCAAGTTTTTTTAGTGCAAAAAACATCCAAAAATGAACTTATAAATATACTTTTACTTAAGACTCTTTTTGACTAAAATGTTACACAGTGGGGCTTTAAAATATATGACATATCACTGCAAAGAGTTTAACCAACACAGATGTAAACTGGTTGAAGTTGTGTCTGGGGTGAGATGGTCGATCAAATTCCACATCGAGAGAAATTTGTATTTATGCTTTGAAACATCCACAGATACATTTAAAGCCATACAGTGGGACATTTTATCCAAAGCTTTAGCCTATAGTTTCCATGGTAACAAACAGGAGGTCATGTCTGAGTCAGTTGTGGAGATCGAAGCCTTTTCGCAGTAAAAATATGTTTCAAAGGTTTTTTTAGTGCAAAATCATCAAAAATGAAAGTATAATGCTTTTACTTCAGTCTGTTTTTGATTAAAATGTTACATGATGGAGCTTTAAAGTATTTGACATAAAACCAGCCGAGGTTTAATGATACGGACGAGCAGTTTGGTTGAAGCTTGATCAGATGAAGCAGAAACAGAGAAAGTTCTGTCTACACTTAATAATCCTGTATCTCATCAATAAAATACAGAATATGACACATTTTTATGTTTATTTGCTAAATTAACTTCACTTGGGAGAAAGAGGCAACGCGGTGGTGCAGTGGTTAGTTGTCTTACCTCATCACAAGACGACTGTGGGTTTGATTCCCTCAAGATCTGGAGACGGGCCCCTGAGCGACGGCTCCTGATGGACCAAACGCAGCAAAATGTGACATAAAACAAGCTTTTAAACGCCCTGTACCTCAGACATATCTTCTGTAAATGTGGAACTTTTCAACTCTGCAAAATCATTTTCCGAGTGGATCGAGTAGCACCTTAAACCACTTTGAAACGAGACTAGCAGTGAGTTCGAAGTATTTCCAACTGGGAGAAGCGTGCGGATGTATCACCGATAAAACTACAGGCATTAACTGTAATTACCAATGTGCTTAAAATGACCCTATGAAGTGCTAAGCAAATGTGTTAATGTGTTAATTAACTCTGAGCAAACGCAGCTTCCTCGTGCATTACCCCATACGTTTATGAAGTTCACTTTGATTTTTTGCATAAACACAAAAGGCTTTGCACAGAAAACAAAGAGTAACACATTAATGTAAAGTTTTCAGTGTGTGGTTCATTAATGATCATAAATAAATGGTATTTTTATCACGAGTTGGGATCAGGGTGAGTGTCGTCGGAGGATTCGGTGCAGGTGCGTTCTGTTTGTCTCAGATTAACAATTAGCACAAGCACAACGACTTTCTACTTTTCTTATTTGATCTTATTACAAGTTTGAGCGGTTTATTTTTACTCGTGGAGCTTTTCGGATCCACGAGGCAGCGAGAGCGAACGGAGATAATGTTATATATGAAAGAAAGTCCATTAAACTACTACGATTTAACCCGATTTTTCGTTTATTTGCTTGTTTTCTGCACATGACCTGTGTTTTAAATGTTCTAAATCAAAAACTAGACCATCTCTCAAACCTGAAATGCCATTGCTTTGCCTGGAAAGTTCCACAGTATGACTTTAAACAAAGGCGTTTAGGTTTGCAAAACACTTTCGATGAAATAAACGGACGACACAAGCTAAAACACGGCAGGAAAAACTATAGAATCTCCACGGAAACAAGAATCAATCAAATAAAAGCGCTGAGCCTTATTTAAACAGAACAACGTCATTCAAACAGTTTAAAGTCATTCCTCATTTACTTTAAGCATTCTGAACATCCTAATTACTCACCAGGATGAGTTTATAAGCACGTTTCACCACGTTCAGAGACCAGACCGGAGTTTTGTCCTGACGAGCCACTTGCATGCTAACAAACACTTCCTGATCACTGGACAATAACGTGATTTTGAATGTGATTGGGACAGTTTGATACAGAGGGTGGTGTCCTGCTGCCAGAAGGGGGCGCAACAGGCTGAACTTTACCATGAAATATCCAAAATGTTGAACCTGATCATTTCTGTTAGTGACTAAACTCGGGGTCGTGACCTTTAACCCCCAGACAGTCCAATTTGACCCAGTTTCCATGTAAAAGAACATTTCTGACTCTGACGCTTATTTTGAGCAACAAAAAATAATAAAATACAAAAAAAGGAACACAAATTAAAGCCGCAAGCGGCATCGAACGGCCCTCGCGGGCCGCGCTTCGCACTCGGCCGACCGGGCACTCCCTGCAGGTGGCGCTGACCCATTAGTTGCCTCTGTTTTATTGTGGCTTTAAGCTGCATGTGTCACCAAATAAAGTCAAAACACACTGGGAGCTCTGATGCACAAAATGCACCAACATGGGTTTTTCCAGGCATAGCCATGGCAACACCGTGCAAAATACAAACTTGGCACCTTGGACTTTTTTGATGGGGATGATGTAAAGAATCACTGTGGCAAATTTCACGGTCTTCCTTAAAGGTAATAAGTCGTTAGAAGACTTTGAAATGTCCGAAAATGTGTAAATTTTCCCATTAGGATTACATGGGGTTTTTCGCGCATCGCCATGGCAACAGAGTGAAAAATATGACATGGGTGTGATTGACTTTTTTGCTCAGGATGATATGATGAGTCATTGTGCCAAATTTCACTTAATTCCATGAAACTAATGTTTTTCTCATGAATGGGGAATTTTCGCAGCATTCCCATTAGGATAACATGGGCACTTTGGCGCATCGTCATGGCAACACGGTACAAAAAACGACATGGGTGTGATTGACTTTATTGATCGGGATGACGGAATGTAATTTTGTGTGATATTTCGTAACATTTGGGAAAACAAAATTTTGGGCCCTCCATGCAAATTTATTTGTTGTTCTGTAGGGGGCGCTATTGCACCAAATTGTTTTGTTTCATAATTAGCAGGTCTAGGCCAGAAAGTTTTACAACTGATTCGAATTTGAGCTCAATCGGACTTTTTATGCGCAAACGGGAGCAAATTTTGACATTTAAAAATTGCAAAAATTCCGATGGAAACCGTTATACGTATCAATGTAAATCGGATAACTTTTGATGCCCCACTTGTCTAGATGATGTCCAGTGATTTTCAGCCCTGCAGGTGAAGCGCCTTCAGAGGAGTTGACGAAAATGCGACGTCAACGAAAATGCTGACTCGGCATTTCGGAATTTTCAATCCAAGATGGCCGACTTCCGGTTTGTCAGAGGGCGTGGCCATAATAATATTTTTTGTTTGGCATCACTTGAAGAATGTGTGTACCGAATTTGGTGGTTCTACGACAAAGTTGACGTCGAGGTGTCTCCCATTGACGCAATGTATTTTGACTTTTGTAGGTGGCGCTGTCGCGCCATTTTTTTATGCCCAATGATGCACCATATAAAAAAATTAATTTTTCGCCAGACCTGAATTTTGGGCAAAATTTGGTGAGTTTTCGAATATGTTCAGGGGGTCAAATTCCTGCTCAAAGAGCAGAAGAAGAAATAAAAAAAAAAAAAATAATAATAATTAAAGCCGCAAGCGGCATCGAACGGCCCTCGCGGGCCGCGCTTCGCACTCGGCCGACCCGGCACTCCCTATAGGTGGCGCTAACGCGCCACTTGCCTCTGTTTTATTGTGTCTTTGGGCTGCACTTGTCACCAAACCAAGCCAAAAGACACTGGGAGGATTGATGCACAAAATGCACAAACATGGGTTTTTCCAGGCATCGCCATGGCAACACCGTGCAAGATACAAAGTTGGCCCCTCGGACTTTTTTGACGGGAACAATGTAAAGAATCACTGTGCCAAATTTCATGTTCTTCATTGAAGGTATGAAGTCGTTAGAAGACTTTGAAATGTCCGAAAATGAGGAAATTTTCCCATTAGGATAACATGGGGTATTTCGGCCATCACCATGGCAACCGGGTGGAAAATATGACATGTATCCAATTGACTTTTTTGATCAGGATGACATGATGAGTCATTGTGCCAAATTTCACTTAATTCCATGAAAGTAATGTTTTTCTCATGAATGGGACATTTTCGGAGCGTTCCCATTAGGATAACATGGGCACTTTGGCGCATCGTCATGGCAACACGGTACAAAAAACGCCATGGGTCTGATTGACTTTATTGATTGGGATGACCCACTGGAATTTTGTGTGAAATTTCGTAACATTTGGGAAAAGTAAATTTTGGGCCCTCCATGCAAATTTATTTGTTATTCTGTAGGGGGCGCTATTACACCAAATTGTTTTCTTTCATAATTAGTAGGTCTAGGCCAGAGGGTTTTACAACTGAATCGAATTTGAGCTCAATCGGACTTTTTATGCGCAAACGGGAGCAAATTTTGACATTTGAAAATTGCAAAAATTCCGATGGACATTTGCGGCTTCGCCGCACGGAAATCGTTATACGTATCAACGTAAATTGGATAACTTTTGATGCCCCACTTGTCTAGATGATGTCCAGTGATTTTCAGCCCTGCAGGTGAAGCGCCTTCAGAGGAGTTGACGAAAATGCGACGTAAACAAAAATGCTGACTCGGCATTTCGGAATTTTCAATCCAAGATGGCCGACTTCCGGTTTGTCAGGGGGCGTGGCCATAATAATATTTTTTGTTTGGCATCACTTGAAGAATGTGTGTACCGAATTTTGTGGTTCTACGACAAAGTTGACGTCGGGGTGTCTCCCATTGACGCAATGTATTTTGACTTTTGTAGGTGGCGCTGTCGCGCCATTTTTTTATGCCCAATGATGCACCATATAAAAAAATACATTTTTCGGCAGACCTGAATTTTGGGCAAAATTTGGTGAGTTTTTGAATATGTTCAGGGGGTGAAATTCCTGCTCAAAGAGCAGATGAAAGAAGAAAAAAAAAAAAAAAAAAAAAATAATAAAAATAATAATATTTTTAGCAAAAACAATATATCCGATAACATTAGAATGACAAATTATACATTTTTCGAAAGCTCTGGACCTTCCCCACGTCACCGTGGGGTCATTGGCGAATGACGGGCGCTGACGCGCCCGTCATTCGCCATGACGTCGGGGGGTCGCCCACTGACCTCCCATTGACTTCCATTCATTTTAGCAGTAATAAAGATGCCCCATGCCTGCGGCATGGGTTGCTGGGATAGTGGAATCAGGGCAAGGTCGCGACCTCAGCCGAACTTGTGCGCGCAGCGCACAAGTTCGGCAAGACAGTTAGCAACGATGAGTGCCTGGGCTTCGCCCAGGCACTCATCGTTGCGGAAGCAATAGGCCCTACGCCCTGTAGGGGCTCGGGCCTAATAATATTTTTAGCAAAAAACAATATATCCGAAAACATTAGAATGACATATTATACGTTTTTTGAAAGCTCTTGACTTTCCCCACGTCACCGTGGGGTCTATGGCGAATGACGGGCGCTGACGCGCCCGTCATTCGCCATGACATCGGGGTCCCGCCATTGACCTCCCATTGACTTCCATTAATTTTAGCAGTAATAAAGATGGCCCATGCCTACGGCATGGGTTGCTGGGATAGTGGAATCAGGGCAAGGTCACGACCTCAGCCGAACTTGTGCGCTGCGCGCACAAGTTCGGCAAGACAGTTAGCAACGATGAGTGCCTGGGCTTCGCCCAGGCACTCATCGTTGCGGAAGCAATAGGCCCTACGCCCTGTAGGGGGCTCGGGCCTAATAAAACACACTTCAGTTAAATACTTAAATACTCACATGGCGCCGCAGTGTGAGGATGAAAGAGCCACAGACGACTGACCCCTGGACTCATTCATCGTTTTATCTCCCCGTCTGTGTTAAACATGATCGTCCTGTAGAATTCAGTTTAAATTCACTTTATTTTAGTAAAACCCAAAATCACAGCAGCAGCGTCGCCTCTTTGGGCTGAACATGAGAAACGATTAAACGAACAAAAAGTCAGAAAACCAACAATGAAACAGAAACAGACGAGCAAATTATATATATATTTATAGAACTATAGATTTGTCCTGGAGTAAGACACGTTTTACTCAAATTCATGGGAAAAATCAGACACAGGAATATTTCTGCTTTAACAAAACATTGGTATAATTTATCTTTATTAAACTGATAATATAACGTGATTTGGGAACAATCTGGGGAGATAAATAACTCAAAAAATCAAAAATAAACTCAAAATAACACACAAAAAAAATCAAAATAAGCTCAAAATAACTTTAAAACAAATCAAATAACTCAAAAAAATGTAAATAACTAAAAAATATCGAAATAAACTCAAAATAATTTTAAAAACAAACAAAACTCAAAATAACTCAAAAAATACACTAAAAATAACTATATATATATATATATAATATATATATATATATATTATATATATATATATATATATATATATTATATATATATATATTTATATATATAATTATTAAAAACTAAACTAAAAAAAAAAAAAAACAAAAAAAAAATCAAAATAGCTTAAAAAAAAACAAAAAAAACTTCAAAAATAACTCAAAAAAAAAAAAAAAAAGTAGAGCGGGTTAATACGAACATTTAAGACCAAAATGAGTCTGACAGCAGCAGGTACAGAGAGAGACACAGTTTTTTCAATAGAAAGTGAATTGGAGCCAGAGTCGATGGAGCAGGAAGTGCGACATTATCACTTCCTCTTTTAGAACGCAGAGGCTAGCAGGTTAGCTCTGTCATTCATTTTTCCCATTGACTTTCAGGGAATAAATCTATATATTAAAGATCTGATGTGATGTTTCCTCGTCACAGAAAACACTTTTCCACCTTTGCTTTAACAAAACACTGGTTATAATTTATCTTTATTAAACTGATGATATAACATGATTTGGGAACAATTTGGGGAGGAAGTGTCTGGGATGAGGGAAGTCTGGGTTGTAATTTGAGACTTGTCCTTGTCGTGTTAAGTCGAACTGTCCCGTCGGCTCTGACTCCCTGAAATGTGACGTATGTAAAAGTTGGATTTGTCCAGTCACGCAGACTCATGTAACGTGACACTCGCTCGTCTTCGTTTGCGTTCGTTCAGCAGATTTACTCAAACTCGTTAAATTATTGAGTTACATTAGCGGCATTAGCGTCTGTGTTTAGCAGCGGAGGAGGTTAAAGGCGCCTCCATATTTCATAGCGGCGGTGCGGTGCGTGTGAGGAGCGTGTCGTCTAAATGGCTGCGGGGCTGTATTCTTAAACATGTCACCGAGCGCTTCGCCACAACCGGAGATCATCAATATTCATTTGGTCATGACAGGAGGAGTCAGTGTTGTGTAACGCTTAGCACTTAACAAACGCCGCACTCCCACCACTTAAACATATGTCACTGCAGCAGAACCCGGGTGTTCGTCCCGGGATCGGAGGAAGTACACGACGGAAACATGGAAACGAGGAGGAGCCGTACCCGCAGTATCAGAGGAGACTGGACTCAGGCGACGTAGTTTTATAAGGATTTAAAGTACGAACGAGCACAAAGACGGTTTAAAGTGGATCAAGAGAGTGTGACGTCACCACGGCTCCAGATGATGCTAAACGAGGAGAATTTAGAGAGAGTTAAAACGAACGTTTAAGAGTAAAACGACGAGTCTGACAGCAGCAGGTACAGAGAGACGGGATACAGTTTAAAAAATGAATAATACATTCAAAATAACAAATAATAATAATAAAATAAACTGAAAATAATTTTTAAAAATCAAAAAAATCAAAAAATAAACTCAAAATAACAAAAAAAAATCAAAATAAACTCAAAATAACTTACTTTTTTTTTTAAATAACTCAAAAAAATATGGTTAGCATGTCGCTAGTTAGCACATAGCTGGTTAGCATGTAGCTAGTTAGCACGTAGCTGGTTAGCATGTAGCTGGTTAGCATGTAGCTTGTGTTGAGCTCCAGCTTTGGCTGAAATGTTCCACAGTATGACATTAAATGAATCTATCTCCATGGAGACAAGCAGGCAGCAGCACCAGGCTAAATGACAGGTCTGATCTGTGGAGAGGCGACTCCCCACCATGAACAGTTACATAATGCAGCTTTATGAAATGTAAAGCTAAAATTTAACATGACATGTTTAGTGTTTGAGGCGGAAGGACCATCTCTCTTTCTCTCTCCCTCTCTCTTCCTCTCTCTCCCTCTCTCTGTCTTCCTCCCTCCCTCCATCTCTCACTCTACAGGAAGTGTCTTCCCTGTCCCCTCCATCTCTCTCTCTTCCTCTTTCCCTCCCCCTCTCTTTCCCTTGCTCCATCTCTGACACCCTGCAGGACTTGTCTTCTCTGTCGTCTCTCTCTCTTCCTCTCACTCTTTCTCTCTCTTCCTCTCCCTCCATCCCTCCCTTTCTCACACCCTGCAGGACGTGTCTTCTCTGTCCTCTCCCTCTCTCTCTTCCTCTCCCTCTTTCCCTCTCTTTCCCTCTCTTTCCCTCCCTCTTTCTCTCTCTCACACCCTGCAGGACGTGTCTTCTCTGTCCTCTCCATCTCTCTCTCTTCCTCTCCCTCTTTCCCTCTCTTTCCCTCCCTCCATCCCTCTTTCTCTCTCTCACACCCTGCAGGACGTGTCTTCTCTGTCCCTAATGACCACATGTCTGAAGGTTGTGTCATGGCGGCGTGGAGCGATGGCGTGGAGCGATATCGTTGGAGCGATGGCGTTGGGGCGATGTCATTGGGGCGATGGCATGGAGCGATGGCGTGGAGCGATATCGTTGGAGCAGTGGCGTTGGGGCGATGTCATTGGGGCGATGGCGTTGGGGCGATGTCGGGGGCAAGGACCAGGCAGGGCATCTGTGCGAGCGGAGAGGAGGCAGATGAGAGGGGGGTTACTTCATTAATGCCGCAAATTATAAAGATTCATAATTTATCATTACACACCCAGCTCGAAATGCCACCCAACTGCGCCGCATCACCCGGGCCGGCAAAAAACATCACGTGGAGAGGGGAGAGGGAAAAAGAAAGTACGAGGAGAAAACTGTCACAGCCCCAGCCGCCGATGGGCAAAATTAATATGCAAATGTATGCAAGAAATTAAAAAGCAGAATTACACAGGCAAATGAGGTAGCTACACTTGAATTGTTAGGATTATGAATAATTACTGCGAATTTCCTGCTCCTAATATAACTTGTTTTTTGATAAACAAAGACTTAATTATCGAGATGCGCTGGAGAATTTCCGCGGCACTCATTAATCTTGCAGAAAAAACAAGTCCCCGGTGGCCGCTGGTAATGAAGAGACCGTGCCCTGAATGGAGGACGGGATCGCAGCTACGGGACAGCACCAGGAGCCCCCACTCTGTCCCTCCACGCACCCGCGAGAGCCGTAACTTCCTCCGCTAACTATCAAAGGGACTTATTTATGCGGCAAAGCTAGTCGTAAGTCCAATTTTACGAGGCCTAGGGCTGCGGAGGAGCGGCGGGGGAGGATGGAGGTTGTGTGTGGATGCTCTGAAAATGCCACTTTTGTCCCCCCCTCCTCTCTCTGTTTGCTCCCCTGTGATACTGACACAACGCCGCCCGAGGTGTTTTGGCTCAGTGCTGCCCTCTGCAGGGGGCGGCCGGGGCCACTGCGGGGTTACGTGTGTGTACTTACATCTTTATGGCGCAGAGCTGGAAAGTCAAACCGCGAACACTGACATTTAGATATTTATAGGCACTTAGAGGCGTCAGGGCAGCGGGCGACTGCATCATCTGCACATACGCACACGTACACACAAGTACATACACACATACACATATACACACACGTACACACACGTACACACATGTATACACACATATACACACGTACACACATGTACACACGCATATACACACGTACACACACATATACACACGTACACACACATACGCACACGTACACATATGTACACACATGTATACACACATACACACATGTACACACACGTACACACATGTATACACACGTATACACACATACACATATACACACACGTACACACATGTATACACACATATACACACGTACACACATGTACACACGCATATACACATATACACACATGTACACACATGTACACACACACACATCATCTGCACATACGCACACGTACACACACGTACACATATACACACACGTACACACATGTACACACACATATACACATGTACACACATGTACACACATGTACACACATGTACACATATGTACACACATGTATACACACGTACACACATGTATACACATGTACACACATGTACACATATGTACACACATGTATACACACGTACACACATGTTTACACATGTACACACATGTATACACATGTACACACATGTATACACACGTATACACACGTACAAACACGTACACACACGTACGCACACGTACGCACATGTACACACATGTACACACACACACATCATCTGCACATACGCACACGTACACACACGTACACACACGTGCACACATGTATACACACATACACACATGTACACACATGTACACACATATACATATACACACACAAGCACACACACACATATATACACATGCACATACGCACACGTACACACATGTACACACATGTACACACGCGTACACACATGTACACACGTACACACGTACACGCATGTATACACATGTACACATATGTACACACACACATGTACAAACAGATGTATACACACACGTATACACATACACATATACACACACAAGCACACACGCATATACACATACATGTACACACACACAGACACACATCATCTGCACATACGCACAAATACACACACACACGTATACATATGCATTTTGTGGCGTTTCGTGATGTTTCGCTGTATTTCGTGGCGTATCGTGGTGTTTCGTGCCGTTTTGTGACGTCTCGCGGCGTTTCGTGGCGTTTTGTGGTGTTTCGTAGCATTGTGTGGCGTATCGTGGCGTTTTGAGGCATATAGTGGCACTTCGCGCCGTTTTGTGGCGTTTCGTTCTGTTTTGTGGCGTTTCGTGGCACTTTGTGGTATTTTGTGCTGTTTCGTGGCGCTTCGTGGCGTTTTGTGGTGTATCATGACTTTTCATGGTGTTTCGTGCCGTTTTGTGACGTCTCGCGGCGTTTCGTGGTGTTTTGAGGCATATCGTGGTGTTTTGAGGCGTATCGTGGCGCTTCGTGGCGTCTCGCACCGTTTTGTGGCGAGTCGTGGCATTTCATGTCGTTTCGTGCTGTTTTGTTGCGTTTCGTGCCGCTATGTGGCATTTTGTGCTGTTTCATGGCACTTCGTGGCGTTTTGTGGTGTATCATGACTTTTCATGGTGTTTCATGCCGTTTCGTGCCGTTCCGTGGCGTTCCGTGCCGTTCCGTGGCGTTCCGTGGCGTCTCGTGGCGTTTGCTCGTTGTGTGATGTTATAATGTGACACACTTGGTGTTTATATACAGAGCCGTTGGAGGAGCTGAGCTTTGGGGATGTGAGGTGCAGATGGCATCACTCAGCCTCAAGAAGCAGCTCGTCTTTAGGGAAATCACTGAAGGTCCCACTGACTCCCAGCTCTCGGCAGGAAAGACGCTGGTCCTGAGAACAAATACATAAAATAAAGAAGAAATACATAAAATAAAGAACTGTACAGACGGAATAATGACAGACGGAGCAACACCGACAATCAGACGCTAAACACGACTGAAAATCATGACTCTTTATATAAGTGGACATAGCTAACCTGCCGCTGTGTTAAAAAGGAAGTGAGAATGTGTGTGCTTCTGGTTCCATTGACTCTGACTCCAATTCACTTTCTATTGAAAAACCGTCACCTTTCTGTGTAACTGCTGCTGTCAGACTCGTCATTTTGGTCCTAAAAGGTTTGTAATACAGTTGTCACTCATCATATCGCGGCTCACCTTTCACGGTCTTCCTGTTTTGCTTATTTTGTTTTTTTGTGCTTTGTGTTCTGCGTCCTGATTGGCTAAGAGACTGTAGCCCATTGTGTTCTGCGTCCTGATTGGCTGAGGGACTGTAGACCATTGTGTTCTGCGTCCTGATTGGCTAAGAGACTGTAGACCACAGTGTTCTGCGTCCTGATTGGCTAAGGGACTGTAGACCATTGTGTTCTGCGTCCTGATTGGCTGAGGGACTGTAGACCATTGTGTTCTGCGTCCTGATTTATAAGAGACTGTAGACCATTGTGTTCTGCGTCCTGATTGGCTGAGGGACTGTAGACCATTGTGTTCTGCGTCCTGATTGGCTGAGGGACTGTAGACCATTGTGTTCTGCGTCCTGATTGGCTGAGGGACTGTAGACCATTGTGTTCTGCGTCCTGATTGGCTGAGGGACTGTAGACCATTGTGTTCTGCGTCCTGATTGGCTGAGGGACTGTAGACCATTTGTGTTCTGCGTCCTGATTGGCTGAGGAACTGTAGACCATCGTGTTCTGCGTCCTGATTGGCTGAGGGACTGTAGACCATTGTCCATCAGTCTCCTCCGTGTCTCCTGTACAGTACAGAATGTGTCAGACAAATTTACATAAATGTTGGATCCAGTGCATCCAGGCTCTGATGTGACACAATCAGATTTACAAACATATAAACCCGGTGTCTCACATTTGACCCGGGTCAGTGTCTCTCCAGTGACTTGGGGCCAGAATAAAAAAGAATTTCAAAATAAAAGTTCTGAAGTCCGTGTGAAATATCTCTAATACAGTGGTGCTTAACCTTGTTGGAGGCACTGAAGTCGGGAGGTACTTCGATAAACACATCGAAGGTGCATTTGTCGAACTGGGACACGGCTGGAGACGCTCACAGTCACGAGTCTATTGGCGGTGACAGAATCTGAGTTAAAAAAGAAATGACACGACAAACCATCACAACCGTCACAAGTTGATACTGAGTCATTAAATTCTCTGCAGCACAGACTGAACCTGCAACAGTGATGGACAAGAACGAATCACGAATCATGAGTCGGGTCTTGACCTGAACCACTGAGACTGACTCACCGAACCCCGAGGGGTCGATCGAATCAGGTTAAGAACCACTGATCTAATAGTATGAAATAAAAAGCTAGAAGTAAATACCTCCTCTTTAATACCCCGTAGAAGTAAATACCTCCTCTTTAATACCCCATAGAAGTAAATACCTCGTCTTTATGATACTTACGTGTTGCATTTCGATTGCGAGATAGGGAACAGTGTGTTGGTACAACTCCTCGCAGCGTAAAAGTTACAATCTCGAGCCCATTTAAATGTAAAATTGTCAGATTTCTTGGGTTTTCTCGGGACCAAAGCAGACTTTACAGACATAAGTCGTCCAACTGTCAACCATAACCTCCTCAGACTTAAATTGCCGATAATAATCTTTTCTGGAGTTTATTCTCTGGAGCAGCTCGGACTGACAGAAATCACACGGCTCCTTCTTCTTCCAGGTCCAACTACGAACAAAGACGATATTTCTGCTGGGGTCAAGTACAACATATCATTAACTTAGCACCTTCATGGAAAATGTGACAATGTGACAGCAACGACATTCAACCGCGAGTGACAAGAAGATGTTTTTTTCCATTTTTTTAGGTCAAATCGGCGCACACACTCGCTAGCATTAATTAGACAACACCCTGCCAACCGCTCGAGATGTAGGGCTCGGAAAACAAAGGATTGAAGAAAGAGAGGAAGAGATTTCTCCTACCTACGAGCTGACAGGGCCTCTTTGATGCCTCCCTCTCCATCTCGCTTGTTCCACTTCTCCTGATGTCGGCGGAGAAGCGGCGGAAAGCCCTTTGTCAACATGAAATGGCTGCGTTAAAATGATCCGAGTCGTGGCGGATTCTGTGTTTGAAAATATGATTCGGATCGGCCTCGCTCCCCACGGCGACCTCCTCACATGTCAGCGCCATCACGCCTGGATTTCATTATTTCGCACGTAGCGTGTGGGGGAAATAGCTGGAGTTTGTCTGAATATCTCTGTAATAACTGGACTTATTCATGTCTTAATTAAACATGAACAAAGATTTAATTACTAACTTCAAAATCTCCAAACTTTAAGAGCTGGAGCTGTGTTTTGTTTCATTCTCACATGTTTAACACACAAAACCTGCAGATTTAGGCTCAGTAGTTTCCTCAAACTGAAAACACTCTGTTCCACCTTGTGATGTCATCATGTGGTGATACAGGAAGTGCTCCACTGTGTTTTTAAACTCCACCTTCACTAGAATCATCTGGATCATTTCAGTCCTGGAATTACCTCTTCTCCTCCTCTTCGCCTCCTCTCCTTTTCTTGTCTCCTCTACTCCCCTTTTATCCTCCTTTCCTCTTCTTCTCCTCTCGTCCTCTTCTCCTCCTCTTGTCTCCTCCTCTTGTATCTTCTCCTCCTCTTGTCTCCTCACCTCTTCTCCTCCTGTCCTCCTCTTGTCTCCTCTCCTCTTCTCCTCCTCTCCTCCTCTTGTCTCTTTCTTTCCTCCTCTTGTCTCCTATACTCCCCTTGTCTCCTCCTCTTCTCCTCTTTTCTCCTCCTCTCGTCTCCTCTCCTCCTCTTGTCTCCTCACCTCTTCTCCTTCTGTCATCCTCTTGTCTCCTCTCCTCTTCTCTTCCTCTCATCCTCGTCTCCTCCTTTCCCCCTCTTGTCTCCTCTTGTCTCCTCTCCTCTTCTCCTCCTCTCCTCCTCTTGTCTCCTCCTGTCTCCTCTCCTCCTCTTGTCTCCTCTTGTCTCCTATACTCCCCTTGTCTCCTCCTCTTCTCCTCCTCTCCTGCCCTTGTCTCCTCTCCTCCCCTTTTCTCCTCCTCTCGTCTCCTCCTCTTCTCCGCCTCTCCTCCTCCCTCTTTAGACTGAGCTGTTCACTTGAAAACTACCACTTGATGACATCACTAGGTGGAACAGAGCGTTTTGAGCTGTGGAGATGTAACAGACTAATAATAAAGAGTTTCAGAGGCGGTAAAAACTTTCTAATACGGCTGAAATCTCAAAAGAGTCAGTTTTTTGTGTAATATAGGAGCTTTAAGTAGTTACTAAACCTGAATCCTTCTTAATAAACTACTTCATTATTAATTACATATTTATTCATTATTTATTAAGAGTAATTATAGTATAGTTACATTAATATCTCTTTTTAGATTGTTAATTAAAACAGAAATGTAAATGTTTCACTCAGCACAGTTCTATTAATTTTTGAATAGTTTTTGTTCTGTAAATATATGTCAAGTTTGAGTTTTGAGTTACAGGCGCCATTTTGAGGACTTTTAAAGTATTTCTTGCAATGATTTTTTTGACACTAGCTTCAGAAAATTGAGTCATTATTCTCTTTTTCTCTCATTCTGTCTTCTCTCTCTCCGTTTTCCCTATTTTCTCTCTATTTGTCTTTCTCTTCACAATCTCTCTTTCTCTATCTTTACTCTCTTCTTTCCCTCTTTTGTCTCTTTCTCTTCTCCCCTCTTTCCCTCCCAATTTCCTCTCGCTCTCTCTTCCTCCCTCCTGTCATCTCCTCTTCTCTCACTCTCTTTCTTTCTCTCCCTCCCTCCTCCCTCTTTCTTCTTGCTCCTCTTTCTTTCTCTCTTTTCATCTTATTCTGTCTTCTCTCTCTCTGTCTTTTTCCCTATTATCTCTCTATACATCTGTCTCTTCACACTCTTTCTCCATCTTTGCTCTCTCCTCTTTGCCCCTTTCATCTCTCTCTTCTCTCCTCTCTCTTGCTCATCATCTCCCCTCTTTTCTCAATCTTCTCTCTCTCTCTCTCTCTCTCTCTCTCTCTCTCTCTCAGATCTCTCCTTTTCACTCCGTCCCTCTCTACTCTACCTCCTCCCTCTCACTCTGTCTTTTCATCCCTTCATTAAAAACAAGATGCAGAGGACTGATCTCCAAGGACACTTCGGACACGCACACACACACACACACACACACACACACACACACACACACACACACACACACACACACACACACACACACACACACACACACACACACACACACACACACACACACACACACTTGCTAAATGAACAGCGCGGCTAATGCTAGGAGCGCTAAGGCTAACACACACACAGGACATAATTAAGCCGAGCACATATAAAGGCAGGGGGCAGTCCCATGACATTAGATGCTCAAAAACACGCTTGCATCACAACAGCGCGTCGTCGGGGGTAACAACAGCCCGTCGTCGGGGGCGACCAGACCTACCTGCGAGCGCCAACACGAAGATGCTCCATAAGCAGCTCTGGCCTGACGCAAGTTCCACCAGGCAGATGAAAAACACACGTCGTTGAGCTGAAAAACACACGTCGTTCAGATGAAAAACACACGTCGTTGAGCTGAAAAACACACGTCGTTCAGATGAAAAACACACGTCGTTCAGATGAAAACACGTCCGTTCAGACTGACAAACATTTGTTCAGATGAAAAAAACACGTCGTTCAGATGAAAAACACGTCGTTCAGATGAAAACACACGTCGTTCAGCTGAAAAACACACGTCGTTCAGATGAAAAACACGTCGTCGTTCAGATGAAAAACACTGAAAAAACACACGTCGTTCAGATGAAAAACACACGTCGTTCAGATGAAAAAACACACGTCGTTCAGATGAAAAAACACGTCGTTCAGATGAAAAACACACGTCGTTCAGCTGAAAAACACACGTCGTTCAGATGAAAAACACATGTCGTTCAGATGAAAAACACACGTCGTTCAGATGAAAAACACACGTCGTTCAGATGAAAAAAACACGTCGTTCAGATGAAAAACACACGTCGTCCAGATGAAAAACACACGTCGTTCAGAGATCGTTCAAAACACACGCTAAAAGAGTCACTTTTGTGTCATGTAGGAGCTGAAAAAAAGTCACCTTTTTTTCAGTTTTTTACTCTAAATAAACATCTGTAAAGTAAATAAAAACATAAATCGACTCATTCTCTGGTTTCATGATATTTGTCACATTCTCGGGGCCCCGCGCTGCCCTCTGGGGCCCACACAGTGTCAGTACAAATGTGCGACGTGTGGGATAAATCCTCGGTGATGACCTTTGAGACCAGCTGAACGCCGTCATGTTCCACTGTTTTGTTTTAACTCTATCCCGTAACCCCGGGAGACGGCGGCGCAGTCGGATAAACAGCAGTGATATGAAAAACATAAGTCCTGTTAAAAGTTAATGGAGGAAAAAGGCGGTGAAATAATATCTTCTGTTGTTTACCCATCACACGTGTCACTCCGACGCCGCTCTCGTCCAGAAGTCTGCGATCCCCGAAGACGATAACTCTCCCGGAGACCGCCGACCTTTTTAAATATTAACGTTTCTCCTCCCATTTTCTGTCTCGTTCACCGGGGCCCTTCAATCTTCAATCCAACAAACAAAAGAGAAAAATCAGAAGTTGCGTTGTTGTTTTGCAGTGAAATAGGTCAAAAAGTTTAGTCGAATAAATTATAAAAATGTATCTTTAATACGTCGTACTTCCTCGTGATGGACTGAACCAGAGACACATCGAAAAACAAACCTACAGAAAACTCCCGGAACATACTGGAGTTATGATTTAAAGACGCACTGCGGAATGTTTCCACCGCCTGTCGCCTGTCTCCATGGAGATGTCAGTGTTCCACAGGATGTTGTTAAACGTATCGATCTTTATTTATTTATTCACTTCCTTTTGTTTTTATTGCTCCAAAAAGCCTTGAAAAACAAACATACACTGTGTGCGAGCTCGCCTCTCCACAGACCCGACCTGGCTGCACCTTCGCCTGGTGAAGAGTCACTTTTTTATACAGCGTTTTTCGAACCAGCGACCTTCAGATCCTTCTCTCCTCCTCTCTCCTCCACCTCCTCTCCTCCTCCTCCTCTCCTCCTCTCTCCTCCCTCTCTCACTCCTCCTCTCTCCTCCTCCTCTCCTCCTCTCTCCTCTCTCCTCCTCCTCCTCTTCTTCTCCTCTCTCCTCCTCTTCTCCTCCTCTCTCCTCCTCCTCTCTCTCTCCTCCTCCTCCTCCTCCTTCTCCTCTCTCCTCCTCCTCTCTCCTCCTCTCTCCTCCTCTCCTTCTCCCCTTCTCTCTGCTCTCTTCCTCTTCTCCCTGTCCTCCTCCTCTCTTCCTCCTCCTCCTCTCCCTGTCCTCCTCTCCTCCTCCTCTCCTCCTCTCTCCTCCTCCTCCCTCTCTCCTCCTCCTCCTCCTCTCCTCTCTCCTCCTCCTCTCTCCTCCTCTCTCCTCCCTCTCTCACTCCTCCTCTCTCCTCCTCCTCTCCTCCTCCTTCTCTCTCCTCTCCTCCTCCTCTTCTCCTCCTCTCTCCTCCTCTCCTCCTCTCTCCTCTCTCCTCCTCCTCTTCTTCTCCTCTCTCCTCCTCTTCTCCTCCTCTCTCCTCCTCTCCTCCTCTCCTCCTCTCTCCTCCTCTCTTCCTCCTCTCTCCACCTCTCTCCTCCTCTCCTTCTCCCCTTCTCTCTGCTCTCTTCCTCTTCTCCCCCTGTCCTCCTCCTCTCTTCCTCCTCTCCTCCTCCTCCTCCTCCCTGTCCTCCTCTCCTCCTCCTCTCCTCCTCTCTCCTCCTCCTCCTCCCTCCTCCTCCTCTCTCCTCCTCCCTCTCCTCCTCTCTCCTCCTCCCTCTCTCTCTCCTCCTCTCTCCTCCTCCTCCCTCTCTCCTCCTCTCTCCTCCTCTCTTCCTCCGCCTCCTCCTCTCCTCTCCTCCTCTCCCTCCTCCTCCTCTCCTCCTCCTCTCTCCTCCCCTCTCCTCCTCTCTCTCCCCCTCTCCTTACATACATGTGTTTTTGTTTGTGAGTGGGGGGCCTCGTGTCTCTTCCGTCTTGTTTTTCGTCCCCAGTCCGCCTCTCAGAGCTGTCCTCCTTAATTGCGTCCCCCGTCTGTGTCCAATTCCCGGCCCCGTGATGGCCGGTTGTTGCGGCGAACAGGCGGCGGTCGAGCGTCACGTTCGGGAGCGTCACCCCCCTGCTCCCTCCCTCGCCCCTCAGGCCGAGGGACGGGAGGTTAACAGGTTTGGTCCACTTGTTAAAAACGTCTTCAGAGAAAAGGTGAGAGTCTGAGCTCCTCAACAACCAGAGTCCACAACGATCCTCAGAATGAACAACTCCTCGTGAAGAACGACTCTTCAGAAAGAACGACTCCTCAGAAAGAACGTCTTCTTCAGAAAGAACGACTCTCCGGAAAGAACGACTCTCCAGAAAGAACGACTCCTCAGAAAGAACGACTCTTCAGAAAGAACGACTCTTCGGAAAGAACGACTCTCCAGAAAGAACAAGAACGACTCTCTTCCGAAAGAACGACTCTTCAGAAAGAACGACTCTTCAGAAAAACGACCCTCGGAAAGAACGACTCCTCAGAAAAGACGACTCTCCAGAAAGAACGACTCCTCTCCAAAAGAACGACTCCTCAGAAAGAACGACTCTCCGGAAAGAACGACTCTCCAGAAAGAACGACTCTCCATAAAGAACGACTCCTCAGAAAGAACGACTCCTCAGAAAGAACGACTCTCCGAAAGAACGACTCTCCGAAAGAACGACTCTCCAGAAGAACGACTCCTCATAGAAACGAACTCCGGAAAGAACGACTCTCCGGAAAGAACACTCTCCAGAAAGAACGACTCTCCGGAAAGAACGACTCTCCGAAAGAACGACTCTCCAGGAAAGAACGACTCCTCTCCAGAAAGACTCCACGACCTCCAGAAAGAACGACTTCTCCGAAAGGAACGATTCTCCAGAGGGAATAAGGCTTTTCTTTGTCCTTCCACTTATGCATTTTTCCAGACTGAGTTTTAGACATTGTCCAACTCAAGGCCCGTGGGCAATGTGGCCTCCACATCATTTTC
>JAIEZT010000068.1:512755-725255 GCA_019594935.1 Periophthalmus modestus
CTGAGAGTCGTTCTTCTGAGTCGTTCTTTCTGATGGGATTCGTTCTCTTCTTTCTGAAGAGTCCGTTCTTTCTGGAGAGTCGTTCTTTCCGGAGAGTCGTTCTTTCTGAGGAGGTCGATTCTTTCCGGAGAGTCGTTCTTTCTGAGGAGTCGAGGTGTTCTTTCTGAAGAGACGTCGTTCTTTCTGGAGAGTCGTTCTTCTGGAGAGTCGTTCTTTCTGAGGAGTCGTTCTTTTCCGGAGAGTCGTTCTTTCTGGAGAATCGTTCATTCTGAGGAGTCGTTGAGGACTCTGGTTGTGAGGAGCTTCAGACTTCCACCTTTTCTCTGAAGACGTTTTAACAAGTTGGACCAAACCTGTTACCCTCCCGTCCCTCGGCTGAAACGAGGTGTTCCCGGGGGTGACGCTCCCGAACGTGACGCTCGACCTGAGCCTCCTGTTCGCACGCAACAACCGGCCTTCACGGTGCTTCCGGTAATTGGACGTACACGGGGGAGCTCAATTAAGGCCACAGCTCTTGAGAGGGCGACTGGGGACGAAAAAAACAAGACGGAAATAAGAGGACACGAGACTCCACATCACATCACAAGAAACGATGTATGTAAGGAGAGGGGGAGAGATGCTCCCGAGGAGAGCTCGAAGGGGAGGATTAAGAGACGAAGCGAGAGTAGCCATTTAGAGAGGAGGAGTGGAAGGACGGGGGAGCAATTAGAGAGGGTAGGAGGAGAGGCAGGATGGGGAGAGAGAGGATGCACGAGGTATGGCTCAGAGGGGAGGAGAGCGGAGGAAGGACGGAGGAGAGAGGAGACGCACGTAGAGGAGAGGAGATGAGGAAGAGGAGAATAGGAGGAGAGGATAGAGGATAGAGTGAGGAGATGACGGTAGGAGGAGAGAGAGGAGAGGAGGAGGAGGAGGAGAGAAGGAGGAGGAGGATAGGAGCGATGGAGAGGAGGAGCATGAGAGTCGAGATGAGGAGGAGGAGATTCGTATTATGCGTTAATGAGGATTCTTAGAGAAGGAAGGAGGAAGAGAGCAGGAGGAGAGAGGGAGAGGAGGGGAGCGGAGGACTGGAGAGGTGGATTTATGAGGAGGGGAAGAAGGAGGAGGAGAGGTGATGAGAGTAGAGAGAGAACTCTGACGAGGAGAGGTCCGAGAAGGAAGAGGATGGAGAGAGGAGGAGAGGGAGGAGGAGAGGAGAGAAGGAGGAGGCTGGAGAGAGGAGAAGAGTAAGTAGGAGAGGAGACAGGGAATTCATATGGATGAGAGTGAGGGAGAGGAGGAGGAGTAGTGGGAGAATTGAGGTCGTTAGTCGGCAGAGAGAGGGGGTAGGCTCCGTTAGGAGGATACAGAAAATGAACCGAGAGGCTCGGAGTGAGGAGGAGGAGGAGGACGATAGCAGAGGAGTGATAGTGAGACGCCGGGGAGGAGATTATCTGAGATCTCTATAGAGGAGGAGAGAAAAGATAACAGAGGAGGAGAGAATGGATAGATTACAGACGGAGAATGGAGCGAGGATGAGGTCGGCATAGGCTCCAATTCTGATGAGGGGAGAAGAGGAGGACCCGTTCTGAGAGAGGAGGAATTTCTGCTTCATCGGAGGAGAGGAGGAGGACAGAGGAGCGTATCCTTTGAGCTCTAGCAGTCCGTCACTACTTGAGTCTAAGCAGGGAGACTAGAATGAGATAGAGAGTGGGAGAGCAGAGATGACTGAGGGGAGGTACAGTGAGGAGCGGAGGAGTGGCATAAGAGGAGGCTGATGGAGAGGAGGAGAAGGCCTAGATCAGGAGGACAGGGCCGGAGAGCATTTAGAGCGAGGTTCTCTCGAAGGAGAGGCTCTGCTTAGAGGAGGAATCCGAGGAGGAGAAGTAGGAGTCTGAGGAGGAGGAGTTTAGAGGAGGATGTAGAAGAGGCGAAGTTGAGAGGATGGAGAAGGATACGTAGGAGGAAGAAGAGAGGAGTAGTGAGTATCGGAGAGTGAGGGCGGAGAGGGAGGAGGAGAGAGGAGGAGTGAGAGAGGGAGGAGAGAGGAGGAGAGGAAACGGTGGAGAGGCGGTTTGAGAGATCAGGAGGAGCTCAAGGATCTGAAGGTCGCTGTGGTTCGAAAAACGCTGTGTATAAAAAAGTGATCTCTTTACCAGGCGAAGGTGCAGCCAGGTCGGTTCTGGTGGAGAGGCGAGCTCGTACACAGTATGTATGTGTTCTTTCAGGCTTTTTGGAGCAATTTAAAACAAAAGTAAGTGAATAAAGAAATAAAGATCGATACTGTTTACAACGACATCCTGTGGAACCACTTGACATCTCCATGGAGACAGGTACGGCGACAGGCGTGGTAGGAAACACATTCCGCAGGTGGCGTCTTTAAATCATAACTCCAGTATGTTCCGGGAGTTTTCTGTAGATTTGTTTTTTCGATGTGTTTTCTGGTTCGTCCATCACGAGGAAGTACGACGTTATTAAAGATACATTTTTATAATTTATTCGACTAAACTTTTTGTGACCTATTTCACTGCAAAAACAACAACGCAACTTCTGATTTTTTTCTCTTTTGTTTGTGGATTGAAGATTGATTGGCCCCGGGCCAGGGAAAAGGTGAACGAGACAGAAAATGGGAAAGAGGAGAAACGTTAATATTTAAAAAAAAGGTCGGCGGTCTCGGGTGAGAGTTATCGTCTTCGGGGATCGCAGACTTCTGGAACGAGAGCGGCGTCGGAGTGACACGTGTGATGGGGTAAACAACCAGAAGATTATGTATTTCACCGCCTTTTTCCTCCATTAACTTTTAACAGGACTTATGTTTTCATATCACTGCTGTTTTATCCGACTGCGCCGCCGCCGTCTCCGGGGTTATACGGGATAGAGTTAAAAAAACAAAACAGTGGAACATGACGGCGTTCAGCTGGTCTCAAAGGTCATCACCCCCGAGGGATTTATCCCCACACGTCGCACATTTGTACTGACACTGTGTGGGCCCCCCCAGCAGGGCAGCGCGGGGGGCCCGAAAATGTGACAAATATCATGAAAAAAAAGAGAATGAGTCGATTTATGTTTTTATTTACCTTTACAGATGTTTATTTAGAGTAAAAAACTGAAAACTTTAAAGCTCCGACATGACACAAAAGTGACTCTTTTAGAGCGTGTTTTTCATCTGAACGACGTGTGTTTTTCATCTGAACGACGAGTGTTTTTCATCTGAACGACGTGTGTTTTTCATCTGAACGACGTGTGTGTTTTTCAGCTGAACGACGTGTGTTTTTCAGCTGAATGACGTGTGTTTTTCATCTGAAACGACGTGTGTTTTCATTCTTCTGAACGACGTGTGTGTTTTTCATCTTGAACGACGTGTGTGTTCATCTCTGTTTTTCATCTGAACGACGTGTGTTTTTCATCTGAAACGACGTTGTTTTTCAGCTGAACGAACGAGTGTTTTTCATCTGAACGACGTGTGTTTTTCATCTGAACGACGTGTGTTTTTCAGCTGAAACGACGTGTGTTTTTCATCTGAACGACGTTCCCGTGTTTTTCATCTGAACGACGTGTGTTTTTTCATCTGAACGACCGTGTGTTTTTCATCTGAACGACGTGTGTTTTTTTCATCTGAACGACGAACGTGTGTTTTTCAGCATCTGAACGACGAAGTTTTTTTCATCTGAACGACGTGTGTTTTTCATCTGAACGACGTGTGTTTTTCAGCTGAACGACGTGTGTTTTTCATCTGAACGACGTGTGTTTTTCAGCTGAACGACGTGTGTTTTTCAGCTGAACGACGTGTGTTTTTCATCTGAACGACGTGTGTTTTTCAGCTGAACGACGTGTTTTTTTCAGTTTTGTGTGTTTTCATCTTGAATGACGGTGTTTTTCATCAGCTAATGACTGAACGACACGTGTTTTTTTTTTTCCTCCTGAACGACGTGTGTTTTTCATCTGAACGACGTGTGGTTTTTTCATCTGAACGACGTGTGTGTTTTTCATCTGAACGACGTGTTTTTTCAGCTGAACGACGTGTGTGTTTTTCATCTGAACGACGACGTGTTTTTGTTCAGCTGAATGACGAGTGTGTTTTTCAGCTGAACGACGTGTGTTTTTTTTCATCTGAACGACGGGTGTTTTTCATCTGAACATGTGTTTTTCAGCTGCCTGGTGGAACTTGCGTCAGGCCAGAGCTGCTTATGGAGCATCTTCGTGTTGGCGCTCGCAGGTAGTCTGGTCGCCCCGAGTCTGGTCGCCCCGACGACGGCTGTTGTTACCCCCCGACGACGCGCTGTTGTGATGCAAGCGTGTTTTTGAGCATCTAATGTCATGGGACTGCCCCCCTGCCTTTATATGTGCTCGGCTTAATTATGTCCTGTGTGTGTGTTAGCGTTAGCGCTCCTAGCATTAGCCGCGCTGTTCATTTAGCATGTGTGTGTGTGTGTGTGTGTGTGTGTGTGTGTGTGTGTGTGTGTGTGTGTGTGTGTGTGTGTGTGTGTGTGTGTGGTGTGAGTGTCCGAAGTGTCCTTTGGAGATCAGTCCTCTGCATCTTGTTTTTAATGAAGGGATGAAAAGACAGAGTGAGAGGGAGGAGGTAGAGTAGAGAGGGGACGGAGTTGAATAGGAGAGATCTGAGAGAGAGAGAGAGAGAAGAAGATTGAGAAAAGAGGGGAGATGATGAGCAAGCGAAGAGGAGAGGAAGAAGAGAGAGATGAAAGGGGGCAAAGAGGAGAGAGCAAAGATGGAGAAAGAGTGTGAAGAGACAGATGTATATAGAGAGATAATAGGGAAAAAAGAGAGAGAGAGAAGACAGAATAAGATGAAAAGAGAGAAAGAAAGAGGAGGAGCAAGAAAGAAAAGAAAGAAAGAGGGAGGAGGGAGGGAGAGAAAGAAAGAGAGTGTGAGAGAGAGAAAGGAGATGACAGGAGGGAGGAAAGAGAGAAAGCGAGAGGAAAATTGGGAGGGAAAGAGGGGAGAAGAGAAAGAGACAAAAGAGGGAAAGAAGAGAGTAAAGATAGAGAAAGAGAGATTGTGAAGAGAAAGACAAATAGAGAGAAAAATAGGAAAACCGGAGAGAGAGAAGACAGACTGAATGAGAAAAAAAGAGAATAATGACTCAAAAAAGGGGAAGGAAAAAATTTTCTGAAGCTAGTGTCAAAAAAAATCATTGCAAGAAATACTTTAAAAAAAAAGTCCTCAAAATGGCGCCTGTAACTCAAAACTCAAAACTTGACATAATATTTACAGAACAAAAACTATTCAAAAATTAATAGAACTGTGCTGAGTGAAACATTTACATTTCTGTTTTTATTAACAATCTAAAAAAAAGAGATATTGATGTAACTATACTTTAATTACTCTTAATAAATAATGAATAAAATATGTAATTAATAATGAAGTAGTTTATTAAGAAGGATTCAGGTTTAGTAACTACTTAAAGCTCCTATATTACACAAAAAAACTGACTCTTTTGAGATTTCAGCCGTATTAGAAAGTTTTTTACCGCCTCTGAAACTCTCTTTATTAGTATTATTACATGTTACACAGCTCAAAACGCTCTCCAACAGCTCAAAACGCTCTGTTCCACCTTGTGATGTCATCAAGTGGTAGGGAAAGAAGGGAACGGAGCGGGGAGAGTCTAAAGAGAGGAGGAGAGGAGGAGAACAGAGGGGGAAGAGGAGGAGAGGAGGAGAACAGAGGAGGAGAGGAGACAAGGGCAGGAGAGGAGGAGAAGAGGAGGAGACAAGGGAGATATATAGGAGACAGGGACAAGAGGAGACAAGAGGAGGATAGGAGGAGATGAGAGAGGAGGAGAGGAGACAAGAGGAGGAGAGGAGACAAGAGGAGACAAGAGGGGGAAAGGAGGAGAGGAGACAAGAGGATGAGAGAAGAGAAGAGGAGAGGAGACAAGAGGATGACAGAAGGAGAAGAGGTGAGGAGACAAGAGGAGGAGGAGAGGAGACGAGAGGAGGAGAAAAGAGGAGAAGAGGAGGAGACAAGGGGGAGACATAGGGAGAGTATAGGAGACAAGAGGAGACAAGAGGAGGAAAGAAAGAGACAAGAGGAGGAGAGGAGGAGAAGAGGAGAGGAGACAAGAGGAGACAAGAGGGGGAAAGGAAGAGACAAGAGGATGAGAGGAAGAGAAGAGGAGAGAAGACAAGAGGAGGACAGGAGGAGAAGAGGTGAGGTGAGGAGACAAGAGGAGGAGAAGAGGACGAGAGGAGAAGAAGAGGAAAAGGAGGACAAAAGGGGGAGTAGAGGAGACAAGAAAAGGACGAGGAGGCGAAGAGGAGGAGAAGAGGTAATTCCAGGACTGAAATGATCCAAATGATTCTAGTGAAGGTGGAGTTTAAAAACACAGCGGAGCACTTCCTGTATCACCACATGATGACATCACAAGGTGAAACAGAGTGTTTTCAGTTTGAGGAAACTACTCAGGCTAAATCTGCAGGTTTGTTTGTGTTAAACATGTGAGAATGAAACAAAACACAGCTCCAGCTCTTAAAGTTTGGAGAGATTTTGAAGTTTAGTAATTAAATCTTTGTTCATGTTTTAATTAAGACATGAATAAGTCCAGTTATTACAGAGATATTCAGACAAACTCCTGACCAGCTATTTCCCCCCACACGCTACGTGCGAAATAATGAAATCCAGGCGTGATGGCGCTGACATGTGAGGAGGTCGCCGTGGGGAGCGAGGCCCGATCCGAATCATATTTCAAACACAGAATCCGCCACGACTCGGATCATTTTAACGCAGCCATTTCATGTTGACAAAGGGCTTTCCGCCGCTTCTCCGCCGACACATCAGGAGAAGTGGAACAAGCGAGATGGAGAGGAGGCATCAAAGAGGCCCTGTCAGCTCGTAGGTAGGAGAAATCTCTTCCTCTCTTTCTTCAATCCTTTGTTTTCCGAGCCCTACATCTCGAGCGGTTGGCAGGGTGTTGTCTAATTAATGCTAGCGAGTGTGTGCGCCGATTTGACCTAAAAAAATGGAAAAAAACATCTTCTTGTCACTCGCGGTTGAATGTCGTTGCTGTCACATTGTCACATTTTCCATGAAGGTGCTAAGTTAATGATATGTTGTACTTGACCCCAGCAGAAATATCGTCTTTGTTCGTAGTTGGACCTGGAAGAAGAAGGAAGCCGTGTGATTTCTGTCAGTCCGAGCTGCTCCAGAGAATAAACTCCAGAAAAGATTATTATCGGCAATTTAAGTCTGAGGAGGTTATGGTTGACAGTTGGACGACTTATGTCTGTAAAGTCTGCTTTGGTCCCGAGAAAACCCAAGAAATCTGACAATTTTACATTTAAATGGGCTCGAGATTGTAACTTTTACGCTGTGAGGAGTTGTACCAACACACTGTTCCCTATCCCGCAATCGAAATGCAACACTCAGTATCGTAAAGATGAGGTATTTACTTCTGTGGAGTATTAAAGAGGAGGTATTTACTTCTGTGGGGTATTAAAGAGGAGGTATTTACTTCTGTGGGGTATTAAAGAGGAGGTATTTACTTCCAAAGACTTGCTCTTTTCAAACAGAGTGGGACAAAATGGTAAGAAATTTAATTACTTCAATCCACTGAAAATTGGGGAAACAGAATAAGGATAAAAAATAACACAAAACCATTTTTTTATTTCATACTATTAGATCAGTGGTTCTTCACCTGATTCGATCGACCCCTCGGGGTTCGGTGAGTCAGTCTCAGGTTCAGTGAGTCAGTCTCAGGGGTTCAGGTCAAGACCCGACTCATGATTCGTGATTCGTTCTTGTCCATCACTGGTGCAGGTTCAGTTTGTGCTGCAGAGAATTTAATGACTCAGTATCAACTTGTGACGGTCGTGATGGTTTGTCGTGTCATTTCTTTTTTAACTCTACAGCGTCAGATTCTGTCACCGCCAATAGACTCGTGACTGTGAGCGTCTCCAAACGCCGTGTCCCAGTTCGACAAATGCACCTTCGATGTGTTTATCGAAGTACCGCCCGACTTCAGTGCCTCCAACAAGGTTAAGCACCACTGTATTAGAGATATTTCACACGGACTTCAGAACTTTTATTTTGAAATTCTTTTTTATTCTGGCCCCAAGTCACTGGAGAGACACTGACCCGGGTCAAATGTGAGACACCGGGTTTATATGTTTGTAAATCTGATTGTGTCACATCAGAGCCTGGATGCACTGGATCCAACATTTATGTAAATTAGTCTGACACATTCTGTACTGTACAGGAGACACGGAGGAGACTGATGGACAATGGTCTACAGTCCCTCAGCCAATCAGGACGCAGAACACAATGGTCTACAGTCTCTTAGCCAATCAGGACGCAGAACACAATGGTCTACAGTCTCTTAGCCAATCAGGACGCAGAACACAATGGTCTACAGTCTCTTAGCCAATCAGGACGCAGAACACAAAGCACAAAAAAACAAAATCAGCAAAACAGGGAGACTGCGAAAGGTGAACCGCGATATGATAAGGTACAACTGTAATACAAACCTTTTAGGACCAAAATGACGAGTCTCACAGCAGCAGTTACACAGAAAGGTGACGGTTTTTCAATAGAAAGTGAATTGGAGCCAGAGTCAATGGAACCAGAAGCACACACATTCTCACTTCCTCTTTGTAACAGCGGCAGGTTAGCTATGTCCACTTATATAAACAGTCATGATTTTCAGTCGTGTTTAGCGTCTGATTGTCGGCGTTGCTCCGTCTGTTATTATTCCGTCTGTACAGTTCTTTATTTTATGTATTTGTTCTTTATTTTATGTATTTGTTCTCAGGACCAGCGTCTTTCCTGCCGAGAGCTGGGAGTCAGTGGGACCTTCAGTGATTTCCCTAAAGACGAGCTGCTTCTTGAGGCTGAGTGATGCCATCTGCACCTCACATCCCCAAAGCTCAGCTCCTCCAACGGCTCTATATATAAACACCAAGTGTGTCACATTATAACATCACACAACGAGCAAACGCCACGAGACGCCACGAGACGCCACGAGACGCCACGAGACGCCACGAGACGCCACGGAACGCCACGGAACGCCACGGAACGGCACGAAATACCACGGAGCGCCACGAAACGGCACGGAACGGCACAGAACGGGACAAAACGCCACAAAACGCCGTGAAACACCTCAAAACGCAGTGAAACACCCCGAAACGCCACAAAACGGCACAATACGCCACGAAAGGCCATGAAATACAGCAAAACATCACAAAATGCCACAAAATGCATATGTATATGTGTGTGTGTGTATTTGTGCATATGTGCAGATGATGTGTGCGTATATGTGTATGTGTGTGTGTATACGTGTGTGTACATGTGTGTACGTGTGTGTATGTGCAGATGATGTGTGTGTGTGTACATGTATGTGCATGTGTATATGTGTGTGTGTGTGCTTGTGTGTGTATATGTGTATGTGTGTGTGTATACATGTGTGTATACATCTGTGTGTACATGTGTGTATTTGTGTGTATGTGCAGATGATGTGTGTCTGTGTGTATACATGTGTGTGCATGTGTATATGTGTGTGTGTGCTTGTGTGTGTGTGTATGTGTGTGTGTATACCTGTGTGTACATGTGTGTACGTGTGCGTATGTGCAGATGATATGTGTGTGTGTACATGTATGTGCATGTGTATATGTGTGTGTGTGCTTGTGTGTTTATGTGTATGTTTGTGTGTGTACGTGTGTGTATGTGCAGATGACGTGTGTCTGTTTGTATACGTGTGTATACATGTGTATGTATGTGTATATGTGTGTGTGTGCTTGTGTGTGTGTATATGTGTATGTGTATATGTGTGTAAATGTGTGTGCATGTGTGTACGTGTGTGTACGTGTGCGTATGTGCAGATGATGTGTGTGTGTGTAAATGTATGTGCATGTGTATATATGTGTGTATGTATATGTGTGTGTACATGTGTGTACGTGTGTGTATGTGTGCGTATGTGCAGATGATGTGTGTGTGTGCTTGTGTGTGTGTGTATGTGTTTTTACGTGTGTATATGTGTATGTGTGTGTGTGTACATGTGTGTACGTGTGTATATGTGTGTGTACGTGTGTATATGTGTGTGTACATGTGTGTACGTGTGTATATGTGTGTATACATGTGTGTACGTGTGTGTACATGTGTGTACGTGTGTGTACATGTGTGTACATGTGTGTGTACGTGTGTATATGTGTGTGTACGTGTGTATATGTGTGTATACATGTGTGTACGTGTGTGTACGTGTGTGTATATGTGTATGTGTGTATGTACTTGTGTGTACGTGTGCGTATGTGCAGATGATGCAGTCGCCCGCTGCCCTGACGCCTCTAAGTGCCTATAAATATCTAAATGTCAGTGTTCGCGGTTTGACTTTCCAGCTCTGCGCCATAAAGATGTAAGTACACACACGTAACCCCGCAGTGGCCCCGGCCGCCCCCTGCAGAGGGCAGCACTGAGCCAAAACACCTCGGGCGGCGTGTCAGTATCACAGGGGAGCAAACAGAGAGAGGAGGGGGGACAAAAGTGGCATTTTCAGAGCATCCACACACAACCTCCATCCTCCCCCGCTCCTCCGCAGCCCTAGGCCTCGTAAAATTGGACTTACGACTAGCTTTGCCGCATAAATAAGTCCCTTTGATAGTTAGCGGAGGAAGTTACGGCTCTCGCGGGTGCGTGGAGGGACAGAGTGGGGGCTCCTGGTGCTGTCCCGTAGCTGCGATCCCGTCCTCCATTCAGGGCACGGTCTCTTCATTACCAGCGGCCACCGGGGACTTGTTTTTTCTGCAAGATTAATGAGTGCCGCGGAAATTCTCCAGCGCATCTCGATAATTAAGTCTTTGTTTATCAAAAAACAAGTTATATTAGGAGCAGGAAATTCGCAGTAATTATTCATAATCCTAACAATTCAAGTGTAGCTACCTCATTTGCCTGTGTAATTCTGCTTTTTAATTTCTTGCATACATTTGCATATTAATTTTGCCCATCGGCGGCTGGGGCTGTGACAGTTTTCTCCTCGTACTTTCTTCCCCTCTCCCCTCTCCACGTGATGTTTTTTGCCCGGGTGCGGCGCAGTTGGGTGGCATTTCGAGCTGGGTGTGTAATGATAAATTATGAATCTTTATAATTTGCGGCATTAATGAAGTAACCCCCCTCTCATCTGCCTCCTCTCCGCTCGCACAGATGCCCTGCCTGGTCCTTGCCCCCGACATCGCCCCAACGCCATCGCCCCAATGACATCGCCCCAACGCCACTGCTCCAACGATATCGCTCCACGCCATCGCTCCACGCCATCGCCCCAATGACATCGCCCCAACGCCAGCGCTCCAACGATATCGCTCCACGCCATCGCTCCACGCCATCGCTCCACGCCGCCATGACACAACCTTCAGACATGTGGTCATTAGGGACAGAGAAGACACGTCCTGCAGGGTGTGAGAGAGAGAGAAAGAGGGATGGAGGGAGGGAAAAGAGAGGGAAAGAGGGAGAGGAGGAAGAGAGAGAGAGGGAGAGGACAGAGAAGACACGTCCTGCAGGGTGTTGTGAGAGAGAGAAAGAGGGATGGAGGGAGGGAAAGAGAGGGAAAGAGGGAGAGGAAGAGAGAGAGAGGGAGAGGACAGAGAAGACACGTCCTGCAGGGTGTGAGAGGGAGAAAGAGGGATGGAGGGAGGGAAAGAGAGGGAAAGAGGGAGAGGAAGAGAGAGAGATGGAGAGGACGGAGAAGACACGTCCTGCAGGGTGTGAGAAAGGGAGGGATGGAGGGAGAGGAAGAGAGAGAAAGAGTGAGAGGAAGAGAGAGAGACGACAGAGAAGACAAGTCCTGCAGGGTGTCAGAGATGGAGCGAGGGAAAGAGAGGGGGAGGGAAAGAGGAAGAGAGAGAGATGGAGGGGACAGGGAAGACACTTCCTGTTGAGAGAGGAAGAGAGAGGGAGAGAGAGGGAGAGATGGTCCTTCCGCCTCAAACACTAAACATGTCATGTTCAATTTTAGCTTTACATTCCATAAAGCTGCATTATGTAACTGTTCATGGTGGGGAGTCGCCTCTCCACAGATCAGACCTGTCATTTAGCCTGGTGCTGCTGCCTGCTTGTCTCCATGGAGATAGATTAATTTAATGTTATACTGTGGAACATTTCAGCCAAAGCAATGGAGCTCAACACAAGCTACATGCTAACCAGCTACGTGCTAACTAGCTACATGCTAACCAGCTATGTGCTAACTAGCTACATGCTAACCATATTTTTTTGAGTTATTTACATTTTTTTTTAAGTTATTTTGAGTTTATTTTGATTTTTTTTTGTTATTTTGAGTTAATGTTTTAAGTTATTTTGAGTTTATTTTTTATTTTTTGAGTTGTTTTTATTTTAAAAAATTATTTTCAGTTTATTTTATTATTATTATTTGTTATTTAAAATGTATTTTTCATTTTTTAAACTGTATCCTGTCTCTCTGTACCTGCTGCTGTCAGACTCGTCGTTTTACTCTTAAACGTTCGTTTTAACTCTCTCTAAATTCTCCTCGTTTAGCTTCATCTGGAGCCGTGGTGACGTCACACTCTCTTATTCCACTTTAAACCGTCTTTGTGCTCGTTCGTACTTTAAATCCTTATAAAACTAGAGTCCAGTCTCCTCTGATACTGCGGGTACGGCTCCTCCTCGTTTCCATGTTTCCGTCGTGTACTTCCTCCGATCCCGGGACGAACACCCGGGTTCTGCTGCAGTGACATATGTTTAAGTGGTGGGAGTGCGGCGTTTGTTAAGTGCTAAGCGTTACACAACACTGACTCCTCCTGTCATGACCAAATGAATATTGATGATCTCCGGTTGTGGCGAAGCGCTCGGTGACATGTTTAAGAATACAGCCCCGCAGCCATTTAGACGACACGCTCCTCACACGCACCGCCGCTATGAAATATGGAGGCGCCTTTAACCTCCTCCGCTGCTAAACACAGACGCTAATGCCGCTAATGTAACTCAATAATTTAACGAGTTTGAGTAAATCTGCTGAACGAACGCAAACGAAGACGAGCGAGTGTCACGTTACATGAGTCTGCGTGACTGGACAAATCCAACTTTTACATACGTCACATTTCAGGGAGTCAGAGCCGACGGGACAGTTCGACTTAACACGACAAGGACAAGTCTCAAATTACAACCCAGACTTCCCTCATCCCAGACACTTCCTCCCCAAATCATTCCCATGTTATATTATCAGTTTAATAAAGATAAATTATAACCAGTGTTTTGTTAAAGCAAAGGTGGAAAAGTGTTTTCTGTGACGAGGAAACATCACATCAGATCTTTAATATATAGATTTATTACCTGAAAGTCAATGGGAAAAATGAATGACAGAGCTAACATGCTAGCCTCTGCGTTTGAAAAGAGGAAGTGATCATATCGCACTTCCTGCTCCATCGACTCTGGCTCCAATTCACTTTCTATTGAAAAACTGTGTCTCTCTCTGTACCTGCTGCTGTCAGACTCATTTTGGTCTTAAATGTTCGTATTAACCCCTCTGCTCTACTTTTTTTTTTTTTTTTTTTTGAGTTATTTTTTGAAGTTTTTTTTGTTTTTTTTTAAGCTATTTTGATTTTTTTTTTTTTTTTTTGTTTGTTTGTTTTTAGTTTTTTTTAATAATTATATATAAATATATATATATATATATATATATATATATATATATATATATATATATATATATATATATATATATGTATATAGAGTTATTTTTAGTGTGTATTTTTTGAGTTATTTTGAGTTTTGTTTGTTTTTAAATTATTTTGAGTTTATTTCGATATTTTTTAGTTATTTACATTTTTTTTGAGTTATTTTGATTTGTTTAAAGTTATTTTGAGCTTATTTTGATTTTTTTTTTTGTGTTATTTGAGTTTATTTTTGATTTTTTGAGTTATTTATCTCCCCAGATTGTTCCCAAATCACGTTATATTATCAGTTTAATAAAGATAAATTATAACCAATGTTTTTGTTAAAGCAGAATATTCCTGTGTCTGATTTTTCCCATGACTTTGAGTAAAACGTGTCTTACTCCAGGACAAATAAGTCTATAGTTCTCTATATATCTATATCTCGTCTGTTTTCTGTTTCATTGTTGATTTTCTGACTTTTTGTTCGTTTAATCGTTTCTCATGTTCAGCCCGAAGAGGCGACGCTGCTGCTGTGATTTTGGGTTTTGCTAAAATAAAGTGAATTTAAACTGAATTCTACAGGACGATCATATTTAACACAGACGGGGAGATAAAACGATGAATGAGTCCAGGGGTCAGTCGTCTGTGGCTCTTTCATCCTCACACTGCGGCGCCATGTGACTTGGTAAAATAAATTATAAGTATTTAACTGAAGTGTGTTTTATTTGTGTTCCTTTTTTTGTATTTTATTATTTTTTGTTGCTCAAAATAAGCGCCAGAGTCAGAAATGTTCTTTTACATGGAAACTGGGTCAAATTGGACTGTCTGGGGGTTAAAGGTCACGACCCCGAGTTTAGTCACCAACAGAAATGATCAGGTTCAACATTTGTACATTTACTTTTGGATATTTCATGGTAAAGTTCAGCCTGTTGCGCCCCCTTCTGGCAGCAGGACACCCACCCTCTGTATCAAACTGTCCCAATCACATTCAAATCACGTTATTGTCCAGTGATCAGGAAGTGTTTGTTAGCATGCAAGTGGCTCGTCAGGACAGAACTCCGCTCTGGTCTCTGAACGTGGTGAAACGTGCTTATAAACTCATCCTGGTGAGTCATTAGGATGTTCAGAATGCTTAAAGTAAATGAGGAATGACTTTAAACTGTTTGAATGACCTCGTTCTGTTTAAATAAGGCTCAGAGCTTTTATTTGATTGATTCTTGTTTCCGTGGAGATTCTATAGTTTTTCCTGCCGTGTTTTAGCCTGTGCCGTCCATTTATTTCATCGAAAGTGTTTTGCAAACCTAAACGCCTTTGTTTAAAGCCATACTGTGGAACTTTCCAGGCAAAGCAATGACATTTCTGGTTTGAGAGATGGTCTAGTTTTTGATTTAGAACATTTAAAACACAGGTCATGTGCAGAAAACAAGCAAATAAACGAAAAATCGGGTTAAATCGCAGTAGTTTAATGGACTTTCTTTCATATATAACATTATCTCTGTTCGCTCTCGCTGCCTCGTGGATCCGAAAAGCTCCACGTGTAAAAATAAACCGCTCAAACTTGTAATAAGATCAAATAAGAAAAGTAGAAAGTCGTAAACACTTGTGCTAATTGTTAATCTGAGACAAACAGAACGCACCTGCACCGAATCCTCCGACGACACTCACCCTGATCCCAACTCGTGATAAAAATACCATTTATTTATGATCATTAATGAACCACACACTGAAAACTTTACATTACGGCCCGATAATGTGTTACTCTTTGTTTTCTGTGCAAAGCCTTTTGTGTTTATGCAAAAAATCAAAGTGAACTTCATAAACGTATGGGGTAATGCACGAGGAAGCTGCGTTTGCTCAGAGTTAATTAACACATTAACACATTTGCTTAGCACTTCATAGGGTCATTTTAAGCACATTGGTAATTACAGTTAATGCCTGTAGTTTTATCGGTGATACATCCGCACGCTTCTCCCAGTTGGAAATACTTCGAACTCACTGCTAGTCTCATTTCAAAGTGGTTTAAGGTGCTACTCGATCCGCTCGGAAAATGATTTTGCAGAGTTGAAAAGTTCCACATTTACAGAAGATATGTCTGATGTACAGGGCGTTTAAAAGGTTGTTTTATATCATATTTTGCTGCGTTTGGTCCATCAGGAGCCGTCGTTCAGGGGCCCGTCTCCAGATCTTGAGGGAATCAAACCCACAGTCGTCTTGTGATGAGGTAAGACAACTAACCACTGCACCACCGCGTTGCCTCTTTCTCCCAAGTGAAGTTAATTTAGCAAATAAACATGGAAATGTGTCACATTCTGTATTTTATTGATGAGATACAGGATTATTAAGTGTAGACAGAACTTTCTCTGTTTCTACTTCATCTGATCAAGCTTCAACCAAACTGCTCGTCCGTATCATTAAACCTCGGCTGGTTTTATGTCAAATACTTTAAAGCTCCATCATGTAACATTTTAATCAAAAACAGACTGAAGTAAAAGCATTATACTTTCATTTTTGATGATTTTTGCACTAAAAAAAACCTTGAAACACATGTATTTTTACTGTGAAAAGGCTTTGATCTCCACAACTGACTCAGACATGACCTCCTGCTTGTTACCATGGAAATTAGAGGCTAAAGCTTTGGATAAAATGTACCACTGTACGGCTTTAAATGTGTCTGTGGAGAATGTTTCAAAGCATAAATGTGAATTTCTCTCGATGTGGAATTTGATCGACCATCTCACCCCAGACACAACTTCAACCAGTTTACATCCCGGTTGGTTAAACTCTTTGCAGTGATATGTCATATATTTTAAAGCCCCACTGTGTAACATTTTAGTCAAAAAGAGTCTTAAGTAAAAGCATATTTATATGTTCATTTTTTGATGTTTTTTTGCACTAAAAAACTTGAAACACATGCGTTTTTTATTGTGAGCAGGCTTCTATCTCCACAAATCTGACTCAGACATGATCTAGAGACGGGCTTCCTCCTGCTTGTTGCCATGGAAACTATAGGCTATTGCTTTGGATGAAATGTACCACTGTATGGCATTAAACACGTCTCTGTTTTCTGTCTCTGTGAAGAACATTTCAAAACATAAATGTGAATTTCTCTCGATGTGGAATTTCATCACAAAATTTCTCACCATCTCACCCTCCACCCAACTTTAACCAATTTTACATCCATGTCGCTGATCTCTTTCCAGTGACATTTCATTTATTTTAAAGTCACACCATGTAACATTTTATTCAAAAAGAGTCTTAAGTAAAAGCATAGTTATACGTGTATTTTAGGATGTTTTTTGCACTAAAGAAACACGTGTTCTTCCTGTGAAAAGGCTCCTATCTCCACAAATCTGACTCAGACACGACCTAGAGACGGGCTTCCTCCTGCTTGTTGCCATGGAAACTATAGGCTATTGCTTAGAATGAAATGCACCACTGTATGGCTTTAAACACGTCTCTGTTTCTGTCTCTGTGGAGAACATTTCAAAACATAAATACAAATTTCTCTTGATTAATTTTAGGATGTTTTTTTGCACTAAAAATACTCAAAACGTGCATTTTTACTGTGAGCAGGCTTCTATCTTCACAAATGTGACTCAAACATGACCCGAAGAATGAAATGTACCACTGTAGGGCATTAAATGTACCTGTGGAGAGTTTCAAAGCGTAAATACGACTTTCTCTTCATGTGGAATTTGAAAACACCTCAGCTCAACCCAACTCCGCCCAGTTCACACGTGGTTAACTCTCCAGTGACGTTTCATTTACTTTAAACTGCACCTAAATCACTGCAGATGTTCACAACCATCATTTTTACAAGTCGATCTTCTTCCTCCATAATCAACATCTTCCCAGCTGTCACTTTGCGTCACTGTGAACTTCTCCTCATCCGGCTTGACCTGACCCCCAGCCCTCCTTCCCCACATGGTGTTACCCGGCGTCCACCCGCTCCGCAGCCAGACCCTCTGCCACGGCAGCAGGACACGATGGCACCTCCCAATTACAAGGGCCGTGTCCCCGCCATCCGATCACACATTACCAGACCCCATCCTGCCCCCGTGACTCCTCCACTGACACTGCCATCCCTTTAATAAACCGCGCTCTCCTTCCATGATTATTCAGACATTTGCGTGTTACTCAGGCTGGCTGCGATGGCCAGTGTTATGCATAAATTGTTTGCGATGGATGAACTTTGACACCCCGCAAATAGACGGAGAACATGCAGACCCGATGTTTTTCTAATCTGGAGAGTGCGGCCGGAGATACCAGACGGGTCAAAGGTGGGAGGAGACTGCACGCATCAACAGCAGTTTGCTTAACAATATGTCGACTTGTGTACGCCGCAAAGCCAGCGGTTCTACTCCAGTGCATCTGATCCGACAATATGGCCGGGTTTAATCTGTGACATTTACGCCGAGGCTCGGGGGCCGTGCCGAGCGCGATAGAGAGATGTCAACAGCGGAAAGAAACGACATCTGACAGAGAACACGGTTAAGGGTTAAGAGTGAGACTTGACGTTTCTAGAGATTTGTACTCTACTTTTGACCCCGTCCTTCACTGTCTCCACGGAACAGCCACTCCTCAGGCTTTTAAAGTGGCACTGTGTAACTTTTCTGCCTTATGGAGATGTTATAAATTCCACAGTCTGGTGTTTATCTGTGGAGACGACCAGACAAAAGCCACAAACACCACGTTACAGGTCAGATGTGTAGGAGGCCGACACTTGAAAGCAGGAGTTTGACCATTAAAAACATCTATAGTTGAAATAATGCCACACTGTGCAACATTCCAAGCTAAATATCTCAAGGACAGGAGTATCTAGGGCTTATTTCTGACATTTAGGTCATTCATTCGCTCCCTAAACTTGCTCAATACACATACTCATTTTAAAATATTTGCTCGTTCAATGCACCTTTTGTCCTGTTTGCGACTTCTAAAAAAAAATCCATGTTTAAATTTCAGCTCTGCTCAAAACTTCAGCCTCGACTTCGGCTCGGCTCCTCTCGTCTCTCTGGAGGAGTAAGTCGTGAACCCACCTCCACGACGCCAAACTTTCCCCGACTGCGACAGAGCAAAGGCACTTGTTCAGCGTCACTTCAGCCGCTGCGTCTGTCTGCCTCTGCCGCCGCCGCCGAGGTGAAGAGCTGTCGTGTGCAGAAAGATACAGAGAAAGAAAGAGAACGGGGGAGAGGAGGGAGGCGGCGGGGGAGGTGGAGGTGTGACTGGCGTTGATGGGGGGAAAGGAGGAGGAGGAGGAGAGGAGGTATTGCTGTTGAAGTTGAAGGCTGTTCTTTTGTGGCGCCCCTGCCTTCTGATCATTTACATCACGTTGACATTCGGAGAGTTTACTCTGGGGTCTGTAATTGTATTCTTTCGCCAGTTCTGCATTGCCAACCGTGAAATGGAATCTTATCAACCTTGACCAATTTTTAATGTACAAAAATGAATTGGCAGGGTTCAAAAAAAAAACAAGGGTTGGGGCACACAATTCAAATCAGGTGAATGATACACAGTTTTTTTTCACTCACGACCCTCCACCGAGCAACCTCCTTATCGCCCCCCCTGCTTTTATGATCATATTACATTGGATTTACTTTTCAAAAGGCAGCACAGGCTCCGGACGGGGGTAAATGCGAGGTATAAATATGACTTTCTGTGTGTGTAATCATGCATGCGTGTATATATACTGTGCAGGGATATACATACAACAGTTTACGGTGTGTGGAGACGTGTTTTTTTCCTGTACGGACGAAGGATCCGAAGGCCTGAGGTGGTGTGTCAGCGGAGCAGGAGCAGGAGCAGGAGCAGGGTTAACTGGCCTCATATCCAGGTGTGGACGGGGGGAGGCTGGGGAGTTAATTGGCCCGATGACCTATATACACAGACTGTACACAGCAGAGCCCTGGCTGTGAGAATATGGACAATATGGAGAATATTTTTGCATAAATAATTCACATTTTAAAGCTGCTCGTTGGGTTGATGGTGGAAAGGCCTGTGCATCCCGAGAGTCGAACCTGGAAGCTCCCTGGTGTGAGGTGAGTGTTATAGCTACTCCACCACCACCACGTTTACACATACAGAAGTGAATATATACACTGTTCCGTCGTTTATCGCGGGGGTTATGTTCTAAAAATAACCCGTAAAAGGCGAAATCTGTGAAATATCAGCTTTATTTTTTTACATTATTCTATATGTTTTGCTGTACAACACCCTCTCCCACACACTTTATACACTTTTCTCACACATTAACATTTTCTCACACATTTCTCTCTTGTTTGTTTAAACACAAAGTTCAAACCTTCGTCGGTGCCTTTGTCGGTGCAGAACGTTTCATCGACATTGTGGGTTTTGTCGAAAACTTGCAAACATACAGCACTTCAGAGTCACACTGATCCAACATTTATGTAAATTTGTCTGACACATTCTGTACTGTACAGGAGACACGGAGGAGACTGATGGACAATGTGTCGTACAGTCCCTCAGCCAATCAGGACGCAGAACACAATGGTCTACAGTCCCTCAGCCAATCAGGACGCAGAACACAATGGTCTACAGTCCCTCAGCCAATCAGGATGCAGAACACAATGGTCTACAGTCCCTCAGCCAATCAGGATGCAGAACACAATGGTCTACAGTCCCTCAGCCAATCAGGACGCAGAACACAATGGTCTACAGTCCCTCAGCCAATCAGGATGCAGAACACAATGGTCTACAGTCCCTCAGCCAATCAGGATGCAGAACACAATGGTCTACAGTCCCTCAGCCAATCAGGACGCAGAACACAATGGTTTACATATATATAGCAGGAAAAACTGTATTTCAGAATAAGTTTTATATGTTTGCAAAATGAAAATGACAGAAGTTTATCAGTTGTGGTTGAAGAGACTCTTGGCCCAGATTCGCTCTCACGTCTTTGCCATTCTGCCTCAGGTCACTGTGGCTCGTACCTTAAACTCTCCGTGTTGTGAGTTTTGCACAGCCCTATCCCGCCCATAACTTTAAGTAGTTTATAAATAAAAAATGTCACCTTTCCAACCTGTAAGCTCCAATGCAACTTTATGAAAATCAAAATGAACTCACAAGTGACACTAAAGACCACTGGGGCAAATGGATGCTTTATGTGTCTGTTGTTTTGCCTAAAAATATAAAAAAAATCTGTCATTTATAATAGTTAGACACTTCTTTATTCCCAACCCGAGTTATGTCACCCTCAGTTCTGATTGATGCCACTTCTGCAGCCCACTAAGTCACAACTCATCTCATAAATAAGTGGGATCAAATCTCCCGACGCCACACAAATCCACCTCCCGAAACAGCCACCAAGATGAAAAATAGGCCTCACTTTGGACAGAAACAATAGCAGCGGCGACCAAAGCTATACATATGGTAAAATTTCAGGCCATAATAAAGATTAAGTAGAAGTTAATGGCATCCTCAGTCATGCTCGTGAAGGTAATCTCTCTCTTTTTCGAATCAAATTAGATTTGGAAAGGGGAGCAACAAACAGGGGCCTGAGACTTTGCCGTATATTTTTAATCAAATTGTCATGAGTGAGTGGATACAATTAGGGGGCTGTCAGTCACCGGCGAGGCAGGGACCCTGTTGTTGTTCTGCGGGCAAGGTGTCGCGGGGCCAAGGTGGAGAGAGAGAGACGAGGGAGGGAGATGGGGGATAGACAGATAAAGAGATGGAAAGAGGGGAAGCGCCGAGGGAGAGGGCTGGCGGTTCGTCAGGTGCAGAGAGGCAAGTGCAGCGTTGACCAAACTCTATTGGAAATGATTAGAAGTAATTAATTCAATCATCATCAGCACTCAGCTTTGGCACGCTGTGTGCGCCCACAGCAGCAACCTACCAGGGCGAAACTGTGGAACATTTCAGGTAAAGCAACGGCATCTCTGTGGAGACGAGCGGATGACAGACTCTCCGCCAGAAAAGTTACACATTGCACCTTAAAAATAACCTTTACAGTAGCTTAAAGTTGTGGAGATACCGTCTTTTCAAACCCGATCTGTCCGTGAGGCCGCAGGGAATACCAGGGGCCACAGGGGGGGCGCCAGTGCCTCTGTGATGGCGCAGATTGGCAGCTTCGCTTCTGTCAATCTGTCCCAGGGCAGCTGTGACAACATATGTAGATCAGCACAAACCAAGCACGGCGTGAACAATGTAACGTAAAGTATTTTAGGTGTTTCAAAAGGCACTAGATACCCTCAGCAACTTATTATTATTATTATTATCATAAAACCAGTAAAACATCACTGGAAAGTTCTAACATCTCAGAACAACAGAAAAGTTACACATATTTTAAGTTGCACCTTAAAAATAACTTTACAGCAGCTTAAAGTTGTGGAGATACTGTCGTTTCAAGCCCGATCTGTCCAGGAGGCCGCAGGGAATACCAGGGGCCACAGGGGGGCGCCAGTGCCTCTGTCTGTTCTCTCGTCTTGCATGAATGTGGTGTGTGCTGTGAGCCTCGCTTCTGTCAGTCTGTCCCAACATAAGTAGATTATCGTGAACGAAATGAAGCAGCGTAAAGTACTTGAGCTGTTTCAAAAGGCACTAGCAAAACTCAGCAACTTATTTATTATGTAGAACACTGCTGGAAAAGTTAAAACATCTCAGAACAACAGAAAGTTACACAGTGCAGCTTTAGTATCGTGCAAAATACAAAAAAGTACAAAGGCTACAGCGAGGCAGACGACTGGTAGACACGGTAGAACTCAAAGCTCGTACAAAAACTCGGGCCAAATCCCCAAAAAGCAGCCGCCGTTGATAGGCTGTGACCTCCTCCTCTTCCTCTCTCCTCGAAGTCTCACGCTCTGAAGCCTAAACGAGTGGTGTGAAACGGCGGCTTATTAGGCCTGTGTCCGCCTCTACTGCTTTATGTTCACAAACAGCCAGCGCTCGTTCCTCTGATCCGGGGAGCAGTGGCCTGTCTGCTCATACGTGATATAATCAATTTGAGACACACCTAAAGAGGAGCAGGCGTGAGCATTGGTTTCCCATTCCTAATTGGGCAAGTGGCATTACTGGAGCAAGAGGCATGACTAAACGAGAGAGGGCTATATTATTATTAGCTAACACTGCCTTATTTTTTCCCTTCACTGATTTCATTGGCTGGTTTTGCTCCTCTCGGTTAGTCGCGAAAAGTCTTTGTAGATCTTGTGTCGCGTCTAATTAGCGCTTCTCAATACAATCATAACATTTGTTGATGACAGCCATTGGTTCTATCTAAACGCCATCGGACCAAATCTTCTCACGCTGTGACAGAATAAATTTGACAAAGCGCCTACACGAGTCCCGCCCCACCGCCTGCCATCCCAGTATTAGGTTGGATAATACTGTAATTATGATTTATCAAATTAATTTGTCAGAGCCGATTTCGTCACTTTACCAGACAGGCTAAAGCGCAGATTGACATGCTAGCATACACCACACACGAGTGGACACAGGTATCTCTACAACATTTGTACAGCTAATTAAATACAATATTATTGTCAGATGGAGTGACTGATGCTCGGTTTGATGGTGCCGAGCCCCGCGGTAAAAAATGCAACTGAAGCAAAAACTGAAAGCCAAGTGCGACTGTGACAATGAGGACGGCGCTGCAGCCCGGTCAGTCATTTCTGATCCATTTGGTTGCAGAAATTGTGTGTGAATCGGAGGTAAATGGGCAGTTTATGTCAACTGTTATAATACATGTCACAAACTTTTAATGAAAACTAAACGGGGTGGCGGGACGTCGGGAAAACTAGATGAGAGAGACAAGTTCGGAGCTTGGAGAAGTCGGTGGAGGCGTTGTGAGTTGTGTGCAGGCGGGGATGTTGTAAGATTGGTTTCTTGTCACATGTTTAGCTGGACGACAAGCCGACAAGTGGAGGTTTCAAAGATGCAAGGACCTTATATGTTTAACTTTATTCTTAAGGTGAGTTATGAGTTGAGAGATTAAACCCGACAGTGACCCTCGGAGTCTGCAGACACGTCCAAAGGGAGTCGCTGATGTGCAAGCAAAATGAAAACCTGTGGCCCCAGTCTGCTAGACGTCCAGGAGCCCGTTTTCATGTGAGACCGAGCATGTTTTGTGTTTGGAAAATGTGATGATTGATGTAAAGCTGAATTTTATTTTTTATTTTTGTCTTTGCAATACAAAGAAATTTCAAGGCCTTTAAGATTGGATTATATAATACGCCATTAATCAAAAATACAACCAGTCCAGATCTGTGAATACGACAGAAAACAACCAATAAAAACTCAACAAACAACAAACGTCATCTGCTGCTTCTTCCAGACCATTTACAGAAAACAACCATCATCATTCTGCATCAGAACATGTCATCATACAAGGATTTACAAATGCATCATAAAACATGGAAATACAACAAAAAAAATAGAACACAATTTTTCTACTCTTCTTCTAAACCATCAGGGTTCTTCTTCGAGAAAAAAGTCTCCCATTTTCTAAAGCCAATGGGACAGATCCCCCCAGTGTGACCCCCGGAGCTGCACTGGTCCAGATTTTAAGGACCACATGACAGTCGTCAGGGAGTTGGTGCAACAGGGCAACCTGAATCAAATAAACCTGTGGATCGTACGAGCGCGGTAATCAAACTTCAATCAGACATAGTCAATTACCCTTCTGTTTCTTATTGAGTGTTTTGAGGTGAAACGTCCCAGTTTCTCAAGCGAAGGGACAGATTGCCTATAGTGTGAAAAGTGTGACCCCGGCGCTGCAGTGGTCAGAATTCTCCCGCTCCATTTTGATGGAGTGGTACAACAGGCAACCTGCAAATAAACCTGTGTTCCTCAAATTCACATAAAATCCTCCTCAGGATAGAAACTATAGTCCCAGCTCCAATGGTGTAAAAGGTGAAAAATAATTGGTTTCAAGTTATGGAGTTTAAGTCGTAATGTGGATTTCTATGTTTTAAGTTAATGGTTAATGGAAGAACTAGATATTTCCGCACATTTGTTCTTGAGGTACGGGGCAGTAATGGGATAATACCACACACACCTAAGGTCCATGATCTTGTCTCGTTTTTGCAGAATTTTGTTGCGTTTTCCCATCCCTAGTACAGGGTTTTTATTCCTCTGACCGTGGGACTTCGAAGTTTCGAGTGAGAGCGACGTAGAGAAGGATATTTTGGAGCAGCAAAACCGTCTATGACCTCGCGAGCTGTCAGGTTTAAGTCCTGGACAACCCTCCTGTCAGCTCTCCTGTCATTAGATCAAGAACTTCAGGTCAGTCATCGCTTTACATTTGTTTACTTCAAAAACATGTTTCATTTCGAGTTCAGATCCCACTATGATCCCAGTCCTTCCTCTTTCTCCTCGGTGCAAAACAAAAGCCCAGGGTTCCCCCATTACCATAAGACGTGGTACTGCCTCTCGCGGCTGGCCTCCTCATCCACGCTGGCATTTACATTATGCACAGTGTATCAATAATCATCACGCTCCTAAATCTCTCTTTATTAATGTGCTGTGCCGGAGGCGGGAGCTATGGGGCAGCTCCGGTTGTGCCAATGTGATTTCTGCTCATTTGTCTACATCATGGGCCTCTGCATCACACTGGAATTTGAGCTCACGCCAAGCCTTCCTACTTAATCAGCAGGTTAATCCCCCAGCCTCTGAGGAGAAAGAGGAGGAAGAGGAGGGAGGAAGAGGAGGGAGACAGAGGAGGAAGAGGAGGGAGACAGAGGAGGAAGACAGAGGAGGGAGACAGAGGAGGGAGGAAGAGGAGGAGGGAGGGAGGGAGACAGAGGAGGGAGACAGAGGAGGAAGAGGAGGGAGACAGAGGAGGGAGAGGAGGAGACAGAGGAGGGAGAAGAGGAGGGAGACAGAGGAGGGAGACAGAGGAGGGAGACAGAGGAGGAAGAGGAGGGAGACAGAGGGGAAGAGGAGGGAGACAGAGGGAGGGGGAGGAAGAGGAGGGAGACAGAGGAGGGAGACAGAGGAGGAAGAGGAGGGAGACAGAGGAGGGAGACAGAGGAGGAAGAGGAGGGAGACAGAGAGGAGGGAGACAGAGGAGGGAGACAGAGGAGACAGAGGAGGGAGACAGAGGAGGGAGACAGAGGAGGGAGACAGAGGAGGGAGACAGAGGAGGGAGACAGAGGAGGGAGACAGAGGAAAGAGACAGAGGAGGAAGAGGGGGAGAGGTGTCAGCCATGTTGGGGATTTTAGCCCATTTGCAAAGCGGGTTGGTCCTGACTTGGTTTCAGTTAGACTTGGGGCTTTATCAGTTTCATTATTGATATATTATTGTTTTTTTTATGTTGATATGGTGTGTGTTTTATATTTTTATTTGTTTGTAATACGATTAGTGACTGTAATATGACTTTAAAGCTCTTTGAATGACTTCCTGTACTTGGTTTTTCCCAGATATCAGTATTGGTCTAATATAAAAGATGTTTAAGTCTCGGTGTAATTCCTCTTCCAGCCTCAGTGTGGCAGAGTTGTATTTTTGAACAGAAATAGAAAAAGAAGAAGAATTAGTCAAAAAAATCAAAAAAATTATGCAACAAATCATTTTACATCCCAGAAAAACTGATTTTATTTTGACAAAAGTTTAAAGTTAACTCTCCAACTTTATTATAACGTCACATAATCCACAAAAACCCCGTGGACGCCGCGGTTCTGCCCGTGCCCGCCGACGCCGGCATAAAGCGACGTGAGTGATCGTCCCGATGCCATTACGTCCGTGAGAATGATGCTCCTCTCAGACGCCTGTCCTGTTCCCCCCTCCCTGACATTTCGCTCCACCTGTCCTCCCTCCTCTCCTCCTCCTCTCCTCCTCCTCTCCCTCCTCTCTCTTCATCTATCCATCGTGTCATTCTCCTTAAAGCTGAACGCCGCCATTTTACTAATGCCGTCCCAGGAGGGTTTGCAACAAAACCTCCTCCTAATAGAGTAATTTTGGGTCAGTTTTTCAATGATAGTAAAAAAAGTGCTTTGACTTTGTGCATCTGGACTAAAATTAAACGATTATTGAGGTTAAAAAGATAAAAATACACTAATTATTGCTATTACGCAGGTCTTAAAGTCTTTCCATTCACTCCTAATTTGATCCTGACTCGACTCCAGTTTGTTTCTTGATGTTGTCCAGGTTTATTTCCCAGTTTTGACATGTTTCGTGCAGCCAAAACTCAAGCAAAATGGACAGGAGGTTCTTGCACAACGGCACAACAGAAGTGTACGAACTGATGTGAGATGTGAACCACCAACCACCAACCACACGAGGCGCCATTAGCCCAGACATGTGGCACGTTTCAGGACATTTGACCCAAAGGTTGATGGTTCGATCCTTACTCCAGTCCGTCCCTGCACTTTTGTTTTGTCCTTGGGGAAGATTTTTAACCCTCTGCTGCTTGAACGTCCAGCCAAGTCAAATAAATCCTATTAGAAACAGTATAAAGCTGATCTCACCTCTTCTTTCTGTGCAAGGAAATCAAATATTTCCGTTTTGCTCTTTCCTCTCGTCTTTCTCCTCTTCTTTTCACTTGTCCTGCCTTTATCCCAGCCTCTCTCTCCCTCTCTCCCTGTCTGCCACCTCTATTCCGGGGGAACACAGCGTCCCGGAGCCCCCTGTGAAAAATAACCATGGCTCTGGACGTCGGTGAGTGTCTGTGCACACGCACACGCTCACGCACACACACACGCACATGCACACGCACACACACACGCACACACACACATGCACACACACACACACACACACACACACACCACACACACACACACACACACAACACACACACGTACACACACACATGCACACGCACGCGCTCACGCGCACACACACGCACATGCACACACACACGCACAGGCACACACACACACACACACACACACACACACACACACGCTCCTCACGCAGACACACATGCACACACGCACGCTCCTGATGCACACGCTCACACACACGCACACACACACACCCGCACACACACACACACCCGCACGCTCACGCACACACACACTCTGTTTAGTGTCCTGCTTTTTGGGGACGTTACATCGACTTCTGTTTATTTCCTGGAGATTTATCCTCATCTTAACCACAGATCAAGTTATATAACCTTAAATTAAACCTGGTTTAGTCCTGGTTTAGTCCTGGTTTAGTCTTCTTTTAGTCCTGGTTTAGTCCTGGTTTAGTCCTGGTTTAGATTAAACTTTACCTCAAACCTGACCCTTGACTCTTGTTTTTTTTTGCTCATATCTGAACTCTGCCCCATGCCGTTGATGTAAAAGTCACACATTTACTTCCTGACGACCTGATTTTCGTCCCGTTCCAAAGCCGAGTCTCTCTCCATGAATCGAGCGTGTACAGATCCGAGTCCCCACACTGTCGTAAATCCCCGGCAGCACACGCACGCACACGGGGACACGCACACGCCTGCTTGCTCTGGCAATATGCTCTCACTCAATCAGATTTGCATAAGTAACCTCTCGGCAGGCCTGCTCCACTGGCCAGGTGCGCTGTGCTATTTGCATATAGAACTGTGAGGCTCCCAGAGAGTCACTTTAGACTCCGGTGACTGCTGAGCGAGCCCACATGAAATCTGCATTAAAAACCCCATCCGCCGCCCGTCTGACACCCCCTCCTCCCGCCGCGGACCCCCACTCACCGCCGGCCCGTCTAAACACACTGCCTACTCCAACGCTCTCCATCTCCTTGTTACTTATCTGTCCATCAGTCAAGAAGCGTCTCTACCACTTCCTTCACTCCACAGAATCCCTCAAAAGCAGCTCCACCTGGGTTTCATGTGTATATATATATTTGCCGTACTTTTATACTCGCTTAGTATTTCATCTACTACATCCTCACACTGCACACACCAGAGTTCAAGCTCCGTCTGGGATTTCACCATGTCACAAGTCTCCACACGAACACTTCAAACTGGATTCTGATACGATTCTGATACGATTCTGATACGATTCTGATACGATTCTGGTACAATTCTGATACGATTCTGATATGATTCTGATACGATTCTGATACGATTCTGATACGATTCTGATACGATTCTGGTACAATTCTGATACGATTCTGATATGATTCTGATACGATTCTGATACGATTCTGATACGATTCTGGTACAATTCTGATACGATTCTGATATGATTCTGATACCGCGATGATAATAAAAACAAGACGATGATAATAAAAAGACTCTTTCTTTAGACGATAGAATGTGATTTTCAAAATTAAACAACAGGATTTTATTTCATATTTACATGTGTTTTTATATCTGCAAAATCTATCAGTGTCCAGAAGGTTCATAGTCGACCATGGTCCTAGTTTAGTCCCGGTTCAGTCCTGGTTTAGTCCCAGTTTAGTCCCGGTTCAGTCCTGGTTTAGTCCTGGTTTAGTCCTGGTTTAGTCCTGGTTCAGTCCTGGTTTAGTCCTAGTTTAGACCTGGTTTAGTCCTGGTTTAGTCCTGGTTTAGTCCTGGTTCAGTCCTGGTTTAGTCCTGGTTTAGACCTGGTTTAGTCCTGGTTTAGTCCTGGTTCAGTCCTGGTTCAGTCCTGGTTCAGTCCTGGTTTAGTCCTGGTTTAGACCTGGTTTAGTCCTGGTTTAGTCCTGGTTTAGTCCTGGTTCAGTCCTGGTTCAGTCCTGGTTCAGTCCTGGTTTAGACCTGGTTTAGTCCTGGTTTAGTCCTGGTTTAGTCCTGGTTCAGTCCTGGTTTAGTCCCGGTTTAGTCCCGATTTAGTCCCAGTTCAGTCCTGGTTTAGTCCTGGTTCAGTCCTGGTTCAGTCCTGGTTTAGACCTGGTTTAGTCCCGATTTATTCCCAGTTCAGTCCTGGTTCAGTCCTGGTTCAGTCCTGGTTCAGTCCTGGTTTAGTCCTGGTTTAGTCCTGGTTTAGTCCCGGTTCAGTCCTGTTTTAGTCCTGGTTTAGTCCCGATTTAGTCCCAGTTCAGTCCTGGTTTAGTCCTGGTTTAGTCCTGGTTCAGTCCCTGGTTTAGTCCCCGTTAGTCCCGATTTAGTCCCGGTTCAGTCCCGGTTTAGTCCTGGTTTAGTCCTGGTTTAGTCCTGGTTTAGTCCTGGTTCAGTCCTGGTTTAGTCCCGGTTTAGTCCCGATTTAGTCCCGGTTCAGACCTGGTTTAGTCCTGGTTTAGTCCTGGTTTAGTCCTGGTTTAGTCCTGGTTTAGTCCTGGTTTAGTCCAATTCTGGTCCTTGGTCCTACACTTGTCCATGTGTCTTATACTTGTTCCGATGCAGCTCCAGATCGTTCTCTAAATCGTTCTATAAATGATTTTCCAACCGTCATGATTATTAGTATCATGATTATTGTTGTGTCCTTGGGCAAGACACTTCACCACGTGACCCTCAGTGTGTGTGTGTGCTCTGGAGTCTGAATGTGTGGTGAACATGTGAGAGCTTCATGGATGTAAAACTTTGAGTGACTTGAAGATAGAAAAGTGTGATATAAAAACGTGAAAATAAATAAAATAATAATAATTTAAAATAAAAGGTCGACTGGGATAAATCTGGAGCTTTGTCTTTGACTCGGCTCCTTCAGCTTCACGATGGAACTCTTCCAAATATTACTGCTCCAAACCCGTTTCGTTTATTGAATATCACGTTGTTTGGATATCAGTCGTTTTCTTCTAATGTGAGACGACAAAAGCAGATAACGATTCACATCATGTCCTCTAGGGGGAGTTAGATTTATCAGGCTTATCTCTTAATGAGTCAATTAGACCCAAAAATGAAAGAAACCTGCAATAACACAAGGATTTTTAACTGGGCAGGGCTCAAACCGACAACCTCCTCGTCCGATGGTACAGATGCTCCCCACTCTGCCACTGCACGCTGCATTAAAGGAGACGCATTATGAAAATCAACTTCACACAGCTTTAAACCGTGTTATAATTGTTTTTCCTGCTCATTTACCTTCATTCAAGACGCCATTGCTCCAAAAAATCCCGTTTTCCCCTACCCCCCATCCACACCCACTCGTTATATAAGGCTTACTTCTGCACAAATGAAAAAAAACAACAATAAAACACTTAAAGAGGCAGTAAAAATGAGCTCTGCAGTTTTTAATCACCTTTAAAAGTATTTCTACTGTGAATGGGCCTTTTCACAGATCTGACTTGTTACCTGTTGTGGTCTCCATGACGACAGAGAAGATTAAAGACATCTGAACAACCACGTACTTTTTTTTCCCTTTTATTAAGTTGTTTTAGATTCAGACCAATACAGGACAGTCCAGGGGTCGTGACCTTTAACCCCCAAAGAGCCATTTGAACACGGGGAGGTGCAAATAGAATCAGAATCAGAATCACTTTTGTTGATCCTCGAGGGGAAATTCTCTTAGTTCACAGATCCCACGACCACAGAATAGAAATTTTAAATAGAAATTTAAAAGAATAAGAATAAATATAAATATAAAATGTCGTACACAGTGCAAAAAAAAAAAAAAAGTAAAAAATATACAAAAACTAAACTAAATCCAGGCTTAAAACGGTTCTGTTCATCTGAACGTGTGACTGAAAGGTTTTTATTTTTATTCTGCCTCTTTTGTTTTAATGTTTTAATGTCAATTTTATGATGATTATTTGTGATTATTCATGTTTGATTTGTGTGATTTTAATGTCTTTCTTATTCTGGAAAGCTCTTTGAATTACCTTGGTGTACGAATTGTGCTTGTACAAATAAACTTGCCTTGCCTTACAAATATAAAAATAAAATAGAGTCTATAAATAAATAAATAAATAGATAAATAAATAAATAAATAAATAAATAAATAAATAAAAAAATAGGTCTAAATAATAATAAAATACGTTTTGACTCTAAAATGAAGATAACACTGTATATTTAGTTTTTTGTTTAAACTTTAATATTTGTTAAATCTCTGCATAAATCTTTCTTTTCCCTGGTTAATGTGACTCCTGCTCCGTCTGTCGGGCTGAAGTTTCATGTTTCAGGTCTGTATCTGTCTGAGGCCTGATGTTTGTTTTCACATAGTTCATGGTGGAGAAAAGCTGCTCACAGACGTCTGAGGATCTGAACATCCACACGACCACAAACGCACATTCCCTGTTTCAAAACGAGTTTGTCTGATTTGGGAGGTTCTCAGTATCACTGCATCTGTGACTCTGAACACGAGTTTCTCCCCAACATCTGCAAGATCCTGTGAGGAGTTTGAATCTGGACACGATTCTCTCACATCCAGATCAGATCAGGTCGACTCACACCTGCAAATGAGTTTTGGGCGGCGTTTTGGTGAGTTATATCACATTACATCACATTACATCACATTACATCACATTACATCACATTACATCACATTACATCACATTACACTACATTACATCACATTACATCACATTACATCACATTACATCACATTACATCACATTACACTACATTACATCACATTACATCACATTACATCACATTACATCACATTGCATCACATTGCATCACATTACATTACATTACATCACATTACATCACATTACACTACATTACATCACATTACATTACATTACATTACATTACATCACATTACATTACATTACATCACATTACATCACATTACATCACATTGCATCACATTACATTACATTACATCACATTACATCACATTACATCACATTACATCACATTACATCACATTGCATCACATTGCATTACATCACATTACATCACATTACATCACATTGCATCACATTACATTACATTACATCACATTACATCACATTACACTACATTACATCACATTACATCACATTACACTACATTACATCACATTACATCACATTGCATCACATTGCATTACATCACATTACATCACATTGCATCACATTACATTACATTACATCACATTACATCACATTACATCACATTGCATCACATTACATCACATTACATCACATTACATCACATTACATTACATTACATTACATTACATCACATTACATTACATTACATCACATTACATTACATTACATCACATTACATCACATTACATCACATTACATCACATTACATCGCATTACATCACATTACACATTGCACTTTTAACTTATAAATATGTATTTTATTGTATATTTGTATATTGTAAAGTTGTTTTGTGTGTGTGTACAGGACAACAGAAGGAAATCAGCTGTGAGCTACAATCTGGTACAAACATCTACACAAATATCTGCCACTGAGCTTAATGCAATTGTTCACTGTCCTAATAAACCAGTAAATGAAATGAAATGAAACGAGTACCGGCTTCTATGAGCAGGTCGCTTATTATTATAAATACATTTTAATATTTCAAGATCACAATAATCTTCCAATTTAGAAGTACGATTTCACAAAAAAGAACTAACACAAATAAAGTACTTCAGTTAAATACTTTTCCCAAAGTTGCACGGAGCTGCAGTATCAGAACGAGCCGGAGCCGCGACTCAAATGCAAATAATATAACTATATATGAGACAAAATTATAATCTGCTCTAAAAATAACCCAAAGTATTTATTCTCGTGATGATATTTTCAGTAAAATTCGACATGTGGGACGTGGAAACTTCATGTGATTTTGCTCCATCAAATTAAACCAACTCCCTGGTCCCTGTCTCCGATGTAAATTCCAGCTTTAAAATATTGAAACATGCAGCCTACGTCCGTCCCGTCTCGCCTCGTCCTGCCTTGTCCTGCCTCGTCCTCTCGTCACATGGCATGACTTGACCACAGAAATTGGCCCTGCGGATTTCACCGACGTTCCAATCTCTGGGGGAACGAACTTGTAAAACACGTCATTTTAATAGAATGAAAAAGCCGCTCGCTGTCGCCGGGCGAGATGCATAATTCCACTGCCTCTGACCCACTGTCCTTAACGAGGGCGATTTGGGCGACAAAAACACCGCCATCGTGAGCGGGATTTGGACTTCCTTATATGTTAATGCATCCACAAATTTATTCCCGGGCCCTTTGAGGAAAAAAAATCAGGGGAGGGTTGCACTTGGGAATTGCAATGGTTGAGCAATATCCTTTTTCCATGAACAGAGGAAATTGTTGAGTGACCCTTTGAGGAGCAGCACATTTGAATATGTGTGTCCCCGTCTGCCGCCTAATCACAACAGAGTCAGGGCCACAACACGGCCCAATAAAACCAAATGGATTTGTTCTGCTCCCTTCAGAGGAATATGTTTCCTTACAAAGAACAACAGTCGGAATATTGTAGAGTCGGAGCAGCAGACGAGCTGCTTCTCTCCAGATGTATGTTTCATACAAGTTTGTGATCGTTAATTCTTTTAAAGTTACAGCTTCTTCTTCCAGTTTATCTGAGAGTCGCTGTGTGGAAATGTGTTTTATCAAGTTTGGTTTGGACCTGGTTTAGTCCTGGTTTAGTCCTGGTTTAGTCTTGTTTTAGTCCTGCTTTAGTCCTGGATTAGTTCTGGTTTAGTCCTGGTTTAGTCCCGGTTCAGTCCCGGTTCAGTCCCGGTTCAGTCCTGGTTCAGTCCTGGTTTAGTCCTGGTTTAGTCCCGGTTTAGTCCCGGTTTAGTCCTGGTTTAGTCCTGGTTTAGTCCCGTTTTAGTCCTGGTTTAGTCCTGGTTTAGTCCTGGTTTAGTCCTGGTTTAGTCCCGTTTTAGTCCTGGTTTAGTCCTGGTTTAGTCCTGGTTTAGTCCTGGTTTAGTCCCGGTTCAGTCCTGGTTTAGTCCTGGTTTAGACCTGGTTTAGTCCCGGTTCAGTCCCGGTTCAGTCCCGGTTCAGTCCCGGTTTAGACCTGGTTTAGTCCTGTTTTCGTCCAGGATTCTTTTTCTTTTAGTCCTGGTTTAATCCTGGTTTAGTCCTGGTTTAGTCCAGGCTTAGTCCAGGTTTAGTCCTGGTTCAGTCCCGGTTTAGTCCTGTTTTAGTCCTGTTTTAGTCCTGTTTCAGTCCTGGTTCAGTCCCGGTTTAGTCTTGTTTTAGTCCTGTTTTAGTCCCGGTTTAGTCCTGTTTTAGTCCTGGTTCAGTCCTGGTTCAGTCCCGGTTTAGTCCTGGTTTAGTCCTGGTTTAGTCCCGGTTTAGTCCTGGTTTAGTCCTGGTTCAGTCTTGTTTTAGTCCCGGTTTAGTCCCGCTTTAGTCCTGTTTTCGTCCAGGTTTCTTCTTCTTTTAGTCCTGGTTTAGCCCTGGTTTAGTCCTTGTCTAGTCCTGGTTTAGTCCCGGTTCAGTCCTGGTTTAGTCCCGGTTTTGTCCCGGTTCAGTCCTGTTTTAGTCCTGTTGTAGTCCTGGTTTAGTCTTGTTTTAGTCCTGTTTTCGTCCAGGTTTCTTCTTCTTCTTCCTCCTTATCTGTCTCCGAGTGGAAATGTGTTTTCTGAAGTTTGTTTAGGTCAGAAGACTCGTGTAATAAAGTGGAGAGGACAGTGTAAAAATATAATAACATGAGGAGAGGTGAAAGGATGAGGAGCAGAGGTCTTCATCTCTCATGTATAGAAATTGGAAACGTCTGACCAGTGCGGGTTTGCTTATCTCAGAGGCAGATAGCATCACGAAACAGGGCTGTAATGGCCACATGCTCCACTTGATAATCCCCCCTCTCCCGGCCCCTGGCGTTGTCCGGGCGGAGATACCACGGGCTCCGGTCGCTCGGCTTAGCGGCTCGGAGCAGGGGAGCATTACCGATACAAAGAAATGCATCTGCTCCTGCCGCCGCTCCGTGGGCCGGGTTAACATAATAGCTTCCCCTCCCTGGCCCTTGCCTTGTTTTTGATTGATACTTTTCAATTACAGTCCAGAGGCGTCCGAGCGGCCCTCTGCTGCCCCCCTCGCCCTTTCTCCCCAAACATTCAAAATGCTATTTCTCCCACTGTGTGATAACTTCAAACATTTAGGGGGTACACGAGCGGGGTAGCCCTGTTTAGCCGCCGCAGTAAATTGGTTCCGTGTTCAACATAATAGCACTGACAGGCTTTTGCTAGGGAAATCAGTCCGGCAAAGGGACATGCCAACGATAAGACATCCAGCTTTGAAATTCTATTTCTCCGTATCAGAATTAAATCTGGACTTTATATTTCTTTTTGCCCGGCGCAGCCTCTCGCGGTCGCTTCCTGGCCTGTACTATTTGATCATGGGGTGACAACTAATACTTACCCCTGAGATCCCCGACTCTCTCCATTTTCTCTGACTTTGGGTCGGCTTTTTTCCTCCAGCTTGTTATTTTTCCTCTTGTTTCCATATTGGTTGTCAAAATCTCTGATGATTTGTCTGTCCCTGGATGTAGTGCACAGAGCAGACGGGAGCTGTACAGATAGTGCAGCCCGGAGGGACAGGAGCACACGTCCTCCATCAGGTACTGTACTGTATACTCGAGGCCGTTTGTACTGTATACTCGAGTACAGGCCGTGTACTCCTGTCCTCCATCATGTACATGTAGAGTACTGTATACTCGAGTACAGGCGTACTGTATACTCGAGTACTGTACTACTCGAGTACAGGCCGTGTACTCGTGTCGTCCATCCTGGAGTATGTTCATACTGTGGGTGTGGAATACCTGTAGTACAGTACTCGAGTACAGGCCGTGTACAGGCCACATGCTAGAGTACATGTGTCGCTCTAAACTGTATACTCATACTGGCACTCGTCACTCTACACTTGTCACTAAAGGGGCCCCGCACTCTCCGGGTCTGTGTGTGTGTGTTGTTGTCTTGTGTGTCTGTGTGTGTGTGTGTGTGTGTGTGTGTGTGTGTGTTGTTCTCTTGTGTGTGTGTGTGTGTTGTTCTGTGTGTGTGTGTGTGTGTGTGTGTGTGTGTTGTTGTCTCTTGTGTGTGTGTGGTGTGTGTGTGTGTGTGTGTGTGTGTGTGTGTGTGTGTGTTGTTCTCTTGTGTGTGTGTGTGTGTGTGTGTGTGTGTGTGTCTTGTGTGTGTGTGTGTGTGTTCTCTGTGTGTGTGTGTGTGTGTGTGTGTGTGTGTGTTGTTCTCTTGTGTGTGTGTGTGTATGTTGTAAACCATGTTGTGTTTGTGTTGTGATCAGATTTTCATCAAAACCCACAGATTCCATAAAAACACGGAGCATGATCTGTGTGAAAGATAAAAGACCACAGAGCAGAGAGGAGGTGGAGGAGGAGGTGGAGGAGGAAGAGGAGGAAGAGGAGGAGGAGGGTTTAAAGTTTAGCTGGAAATACATGGTGTTACAGTTCTGGCGTTGGGTTTGGCTCCCGCTCACGGCTCACGGTGGCTCGTACTGTCTCACGGTGGCTCACAGTGGCTAGGTAGTGTCTCAGGGTGGGAGGAGTAGTGGCTCGTAGTGGCTCACAGTGGCTCATAGTGTCTCACGGTGGCTCGTAGTGGCTCGTAGTGGGTTCGTAGTGGCTCACAGTGGCTCACGTGGCTCGTAGTGGCTCACAGTGGCTCACAGTGGCTCACAGGTGGCTCGTAGTGTCTCACGGTGGCTCGTAGTGGCCCGTAGTGGCTTGTAATGGCTCACAGTGGCTCATAGTGTCTCACGGTGGCTCGTAGTGGCTCGTAGTGGCTCGTAGTGGCTCACAGTGGCTCGTAGTGGCTCGTAGTGGCTCACGGTGGCTCATAGTGGCTCACAGTGGCTCGTAGTGGCTCACGGTGGAGCATTAGAGGTTAAATCGTGGATGTGATTGGTTCAGTGTAAATAAACTGCTGCTGATTAAAAACTCAGTCAGTCATGATTTCTTAATGTTTCTGATCAGCCTCCGACTCTAACGACGCCTCGTTTTCTCCGGAACATTCTCCAGAGTCACGTCTCCTGAGTCTTTTTGGTCTTTTCATACATTTTTACGTCAGATGCCCTGCACCTCCATGTTAACCCAGCACAAAAACTACACCGGCTCATGAAACTCGGACAGAGACGCACAAACAGAAGAACCACTCGCTCGTTTCCATGGAGATCTTATTGTTTTGCCTGAGATGTTCCACAGTTTGGCTTTAAACATTTAGAGACAAACAGGAGATGGCACCAGGTCATGTGATCGCTCGTTTAAGACGGTTTTTCAAACTGTCCACCGATTAAAAACAGCATTAAACACATATTCTGCAAGAGAAATACTCCCAGATGCTGCACGAGGAACATGACAGGCGGGTCTTTTCAACAGCATCTCCATGGAGACAAGCAGGTGGCAGACTCCAGTTTTCAGCTAAAGTAACACTTTACTATTAGTCTGTAACATCTCCAAAGCTCAAAACGCTCTGTTCCACCTTGTGATGTCATCAATTGGTAGTTTTCAACTTTTTTAAACAGCTCCTTTTACCTTTAGTTCAGTCGAGATAAGAGTCCGACTCCAGGACTGAAATGATCCAAAAGATTCTAGTGAAGGTGGAGTTTAAAAACACAGAGGAGCACTTCCTGTATCACCACCTGATGACATCACAAGGTGGAACAGAGTGTTTTCAGTGTGAATCTGCAGGTTTGTGTTTTAAACATGTGAGAATGAAACAAAACACAGGAAGAGGAGGAGGAGGAAGAGGAGGAAGAGGGAGAGGAGGAGGAGGAGGAGGAGGTGGAAGAGGAGGAAGAAGAGGAGGAAGAGGGAGAGGAGGAGATTGAGGAAGCGAAGAGGGAGAGGAGAGAAGGAGGAGAAGGAGGAGGAAGACAGGAGGAGGAGGAAGAGGAGAAGGAGGAAAGAAGGAGGAGGAGGAGGGGGGCAGAGGAGGAGAGGAGGAGGAGCCTCCTGCTCTGACATTGTGAGTGTCAGACTCAGAGGAGGAGGAGGAGTGGAGGAGGAGGAGGGGAGGAGGTTGCAGTCCAGGGAGGCGGGGGCCTCCTGCTCTGACATTGTGAGTGTCAGACTCAGAGGAGGTGGAGGAGGGAGGAGGTGGAGAGGAGGTGCAGGTCACAGGGAGGGCGCGGGGGCTCTGACATTGTGAGTGTCAGACTCAGAGGAGGTGGAGGAGGTGTGAGGAGGTGGAGGTGAGGTGCAGTCACAGGGAGGCGTGGGCCTCCTGCTCTGACATTGTGAGTGTCAGACTCAGGGGAGGTGGAGGAGGTGGAGGAGGTGCAGTCACAGGGAGGCGTGGGCCTCCTGCTCTGACATTGTGAGTGTCAGACTCAGAGTGAGGTGGACTCAGGTGGAGGAGGTGGAGGTGGAGGGGAGGCGCGGGCCTCCTGCTCTGACATTGTGAGTGTCAGACTCAGAGGAGGTGGAGGAGGTGGAGGAGGTGGAGGAGGTGCAGTCACAGGGAGCGCACGGGGTCCTCCTGCTCTGACATTGTGAGTGTCAGACTCAGAGGACAGGGAGGAGGTGGAGGAGGTGGAGAGTGGTGCAGTCACAGGGAGGAGCGTGGGCCTCCTGCTCTGACATTGTAGTGTGCAGACGCTCAGGGGAGGTGGAGGAGGTGGAGGAGGTGCAGTCCAGGGAGGCGTGGGCCTCCTGCTCTGACATTGTGAGTGTCAGACTCACTTTAATCAGACGAGGATATGCATGATAAAAACGGATAAGGGACTTTAATCAAAAAAATTCGCTGGTCTGGAAACGTGACACACTCCGACAGACACGCCTCCCCCTCCTCACCTCCCCCTCCTCACCTCCCCCTCCTCACCCCCCGACGTCACCTCCTCCCCACAGCCATCCACCTCTGACACCCCCTCCCCCCCCACCTCCTCCAGTGTCCCTGCCTCCACCAGCACCTCCCCCTGAGTCTGCACCAGCAGCACAGAAGGAGGACACAAGAAGAGAAGAAGAAGAAGACGAAGAAGAAGAAGAAGAAGAGAAGAAGGAGAGGAGGAGGGAAGGAGGAGAGAGAAGAAGAAGAAGAAGAAGAAGAAGAAGAAGAGAAGAGAGCGAAGAAGAAGAAGAAGAAGAAAAGAAGAAGAAGAGAAAGAGAAGAAGAAAGAGAAGAAGAGAGAAGAAGAAGAAGAAGAAGAAGAAGAAGAAGAAGAAGAAAAGAGAAGAAGAAGAAGAAGAAGAAGAAGAGAGAAGAAGAAGAAGAAGAAGAAGAAGAAGAAGAAAGAAGAAGAAGAAGAAGAAGAAGAAGAATATATCAACCACAAACTGAGGAAATAAACCTCATTAAGACTAAAGTCACTGTGTAAAAACATGTGAGGAATCGAAACCCCAGACCTGGAGGTGCGCTGCTCTCAGACCTGCTCTTCACAAACAGGAAGAGGATAAAACTGAACCGGGCCAGAGTAAGACTGCACAAAGAAATACATGAGAATAAAATTAATCAACACAAAAAAAAAAACCATTTAAAATAAATAAACCCATGAATAAAATATAAAATAAAAAAATAAAAAAGTAAAAATAAAATAAATAAATAAATCAACAAAAAAAATAAATAAATAAAAATAAAATTAAAAACAAAATTAAAGTAAAGTAGTAAAAGTAAATACAAATAAAAAATACAATAAAAATATAAATACAAATAAATAAATACAAATAAATAAATACAAACTTTTTATGTTACACTTTTCCATTTCATCATTTTATGTTGATGCCAAAGCAAATTATTTAGATTTTATTTTATTCTATTAAAATATATTATGCTCATTTAACATAATGAGAAAAAGTTCCATAATATATTAATTACGATAAAATTTTTCTTTCCTGTTGTCTTTTTTTTAATCATTTTTTTGAATGTCATCCATAAATAAATAGATTCTAACCCAGGACTAACCCTAACGACGATTATATTTAATAACTTGTACTATGTTTTGAAGTTTCAAAATTACTCATAATTAAAGGTGCAGTATGTAACTTTTCTGCTTTATCTGTCTTGATCGACACAACCTCTCTTATGTTGGACACATGACAGACACATGTGTTTTAAAGCCGCACTGTGGAGTATTCCAGAGGACGAGCGAGCGCCGGACCCCCCAGCGTTGGTGCGTTTGTGTTCCTCGATGTGTCGGGCTCGTTGCTCCTCGTCGGGGCCTTATCCCGTGTTAATGGGATTCTTGTTCACAGTCAGAGGTTGTGTGCGAGTGGATGCTCCGCTGCAGCTTAATGATAAATTACACATGTAGAAAGTGACACGTGGAACCAGGCCCTGACATGAAAAATAAACAGCCTCATTTGGATAATAGTTTCGTTCAGATAAAATCGCTGTGACGTGATGGAGACGTGAGGACGCAGGTCGTGTACGAGGATTCAACATATGTAGGATTATCTATAGTTTTATACAGGTTTAACTTAGACGTTTGAGTCTCGTATCATGTTATTATAGTGTTTTAATATATTATCTCTGACTTTTAATGATATTTATGTCAAAATGATGCTATAGAAACATTATTAAACCTGTTCTTTCTTTTTAAAGACTCCTGACCTCACACTGACCTCACACTGACCCACACTGACCTCACACTGACCTCACACTGACCTCACGCTGACCTCACACTGACCTCACACTGACCTCACGCTGACCTCACGCTGACCTCACACTGACCTCACACTGACCTCACACTGACCTCACGCTGACCTCACACTGACCTCACACTGACCTCACGCTGACCTCACGCTGACCTCACGCTGACCTCACGCTGACCTCACACTGACCTCACGCTGACCTCACGCTGACCTCACGCTGACCTCACACTGACCTCACACTGACCTCACACTGACCTCACACTGACCCTCACTGACCCACACTGACCTCACACTGACCTCACACTGACCTCACGCTGACCTCACGCTGACCTCACACTGACCTCACACTGACCACGACGTCACGTCACTTTAAAATGAATATTAACTATTTTAACCCGAGAATCAGGACGAGCTTCACTTCTCAGTGGATTTGTAATAGTGGTCTGTCCCAGCCCTGTGTGTCCCTCTGTGTCCCTCCTCTGTCCTCTTCTGTCCCCCTCTTCTGTCCCCCTCCTCTGTCCCCCTCCTCTCGCTCCTCCTCTGTCCTCTTCTGTTCTCCTCTGTCCCACTCTGTCCTCCTCTGTCTTTCTTTGTCCTCCTCTGTCCTCTGTCCCTCTGTCCTCTCCACATATCAGATGTAATGAAGTGTGCTGTAGTCCTCCTCTGTCCTCTGTCCTCCGTCCTCTTCTGTCCCCCTCTTCTGTCCTCCTCTGTCCTCCTCTGTCCCCCTCTGTCACCCTCCTCTGTCCCTCTGTAGTCCTCTGTCCTCTGCCCCTCTGTCCTCTCCACATATCATATCTAATGCAGTGTGCTGTAGTCGTCCTCTGTCCTCTGTCCTCTGTCCCTCTGTCCCTCCGTCCTCTGTCCTCTGTCCTCTGTCCTCTGTCCTCTGTCCTCTGTCCTCTGTCCTCTGTCCTCTCCGTCTCCACATATCAGATGTAATGAAGTGTGCTGTGGCTGTGGCTGTGAAGCTCTGGGTGAGTTTATGTGTGGGGGGGGGGGGGGGAGTACATCACGGTGTAATTGCTTCCTGAGCTATGCTAATTAATTAGCACATACATGCATTTGCGAGCGGGTCATACATGGCGTGCCAGATGGTCTAAAAGAAAACATGTATGAGCGGGTAAGTAGTACATAGCGGCTCTGAACATTAGCATAATATATTGGTTGGAGCATTGCAGACAATAAAGACAATTAAGGGCGTGATAGTGGGATACTGCTGAGAGCGACACTACAGCAGAATGGAAACTCTGGCACAGTGTGTGCTTTCAGGGCTCTCCATTAGCTCCGCTAATGTCCACAGGCTCTAGTGTTAGCGCGCTAATAAAGACGCTTCACAAACACTCGTCAGGCAAAGACCAGGCAAAGTGCAACATGGAAAAGGACAAGAGTCTGAATCACCACACACACGAAAACCACAAACCGCGGCTCCTGAGGCTCTTGGACCTGAGGTTTTACTCAGTTTATTCATCTATGACAAAGAGCGACATATTTAAGGAGCATTTTACAAGAAGTGCACTTTAATTAGCCTCAATACAGACTTACTTCATAATGAACAAACAGTTTAGTAAGAATCATTCAGAATCATTCGATACTCTCACTGAGGACGAACCGATCCAGATTTTTCATGTCCGATACTGATTTTGATACTTTAACTTTAAGTATTTGCTGATCTTTGATATGAACCGACACCAGACAGAGACTGAAAACAGCATTTATTTAAAAAAAATACAATAAGACAAGTTGTTTTTCCGTCACGTAACTGCACAAGCTTCATGTAAATGTCCAGGATCTCGGACCAGATTTCAAGCCCTGAGGTTGTTACTAAACGTGACCTCCTCCTTAATAAACTGTTTGTTCATTATGACCCAGCCCCAGACTCAGACTTCTGAAACCATTTCTGATTTTCAAGAGTTTGACTCGTGACAGTTGATCTGAACCATGAACGAAAGCCTAACTTGTGAGTTTGTCTCGTTTGCTGAGGAGGGGGTTGTTTAACTCCATGATTAAACGTAACGAAGGTTTCAAGACTCGCTTCACCTGAGCAGAACCACCCGCCGCCTCACCGTTTAGAAAAAACGAACGAAGGTAGAAGGAGCAGAACCACGTCACCGGAAAAGAGCGGGGAGGCGGGAGGCGGGAGGCGGGAGGCGGGAGGCGGGGCTTTGACACACACTTCAGGACAAATCCAACTTTCAGCAAGAAGTTTGAACGTTTTTATGACTCTAAGAGCTCGATCTTCTTTTCTTTCGAGTTTTAGATCAATAGAGTAGTTTCAGACGTCTCGGATATTGACGAATCGAGCTCAGAAACACGTCAGACGACAAACACGTCTTTTTAAACTCCAGATAAAGCCTCGTTTTGCTGATCCATTCCCAAAATTCTCACATTTTCCTCCGTGGATGCAAACTTCCTGTGTATAGGCGCCATTTTGGGTACTTCTCCAACATTCAAAAGGTAGAGAACATTTACTTTTAATCAGCTCCAGCACTTTCCCCGTGTCTCAAAACTAACACCACTTTTATTAAAACCAGAGAAGATAAAATAAACAACCGATTAAATTTAAATGAATTAAAATAAAGACCTAAATATGTTTAAATGTGGAATATTTCAGTTTTTTGTGTTGTTTTATTAGTTATGAAGCCTTAAAATTAGCATTAGCATTAGCACTGACACAAATATCTCTTTCTCGTCGCAGAAGTGTCTCTGGTGAAGTATTTATTTTATTTGTGGAGTTTTTAACATGTTCACCTGCAGCTCTGTCCACGGTCTGACCCTGACCTCTGACCTTTGACCTCTGACCTCTGACCCACCCACAGCTCCCTGTCCGCTGCCTCTTCTTTAAATATTTCTTCATTTTAGCGCGACTCAGGTCCAGGCTGTCGTCCTTTTACCTGAAGTTATCTCGTTTTGTTATTATCATGTTTTGTTCACACCTGTAAAAAAAAAAACTATTAGAGAAACATTTTTCACACTTGTCCCAGTTTTTCAACATCAGAGAGAAACAAAACCCTGTATTTTTTTGGCCTTTTTGGTGTTTTGGAGGATCGTGTTCACTTTAGCACCACACAAAAAAACAAAAAAACATTCATCTGTGCGTTTGAGGAACATGGGGACAAAAACTGAACCTGGTGTAAATATTTGACCCGTGTGGTGACAGACTGTTCATTTTTTGTGGGTTTTGTTTTACATTTTGTTCTTTTTCTTTATTTTTTTAATAGTTTTTTTGTATTATTAGCTCTTGAGCCGCAGCAGAACTGAGACGGGACAGAGACTTTGAGCAGTTTTGCTTCAGACAAATGGAAAAAGCAAAACTGGAGACGTTGGTGCCTCAGTTGCAGTTTGATGATGTGATCTGACTTTTATACTCACACCTGCTCTTTTTTTAATGTTTTATATGGACTTACTTGTTTTGATTGTTTTTCAGTTTGTGTTGTATTTAGAAAAAGAGTCTAGTGTCTCATTAGTGTAAAAAAAGCTAAATAATAAAAAAAAACATCTTGATTTAAACATTTTTGCGCATTTTCTGCAAAACTCTGAGTTTTGCAGAAAATGCGAAACTCAGAGTTTCACAAGACACAATCGAACAGGAAGTAGTGACGCTAACAGGGACGTAGAGGGCGCTGCTGTGCACAAGAGTCCATCGTTACGAACCCCCCGGACAGGAAGTGCACCGGGGCCAAAGTTCTTCGACCTTGATGAATAATCTGGACTTAAAGTGTAAAAAGTTGCTGAACTCGGGCGCGTTCTGCTGCTGTTTGAACGAGGCCCACGTGTTTGTTTTACTCCGATGGTAAGATAATGAAATTGGTGTTTGTCAAAGGTCTTTGCAATATCATTTCATGTTGTTATCTCTGGAGATTTATGAAGAGCAGATATGGGATGAGGCCTGTTTTTCTTCTGGCTGCATTAAAATGAACGAGCAAAGGTCAGGGGGGATTTCGGTGCGTCGCTAATTCACTGAGGCGTGTTATGACAAAGAAATATACGGCGCTAAACAAAGGCGATATGTGCTGTTTATGCTAGCGGCGTTTAGCCACTGGATACGTTGACTCCAATTATTTGTTTTGAAGGGAGAGTTTTAATTTTCGATGGGGTCTCTGATTGCGTGGCACATGAGAGAGAAGATGGAATGATCTATTATGGACCTGTGACGTGACGCCGTGTGATGCTAATAGTGATTGTTCGAGGCTCATCTACATCTGAGTAAATAATGCACCGGATCCACCAGGAAAAGCAAAAAATACAAACCTGATGTAAATACACAAGGAAGAAAGTGTTACCAGGGAAACAGATACTTTTTCTTCAGTTTAGGAATCACCTGAACACAGCTTTTGTGAAAACTGGAGCTGATAAACTGGGCGGCGGTGGCTCAGTTGGTAGAGCGTTTGTCCTCCTGCAGTGAGGTGCAGTGAGGTGAGGTCATCACGGAGAAAAAATAAATGAAATAGTTATATTTATCCAATAATTTGTACTATAAAGTTATTTTCTATTTAACTTTGCATTTTTATTCTTGTTTTTACTCAAAATTGCTGAAATCCTGAGAAGAGACGTGCGGTGAGGCACAGGCCGTTTGTGCCTCACATGGACTGAGTTTAAGGCTGTGAAAAGGCGCCAGGTGAGACACGCAGTTACCCTGCCTCGTGGTAGGGGGCGCTGTGAGCCCTGGGATTCATGTAACTCCCGCAGAATAAGAGCCGCAAACTACAATTTAGAGTTAGCAAGTCAACTTTAGCAATTCACTTTTTTCTTCTTGTCTGTTCTACTTTTTAAATGGAGGAAGATACATATTAAAGCTCAGTTTTCTAAACTGGACTTTGGGTCGAAGCAGGAGGTTAGAATTAAAGGACCAACGCTAAAGGAGCTAAAGGGTTTTCTCCAGACGACGGGACAAAGACTCGACTTTTCAAACAGAGACGAACAAAATGGTAAGAAATTTAATGATTCAATCCACTGAAAACTGAGGAAACAGAATAAGGATAAAAAACAATATAAAACCAGCTTTTTATTTCATATTATTAGAGATATTTCATACAGACTTCGGAGCTTTTATTTTGAAATTATTTTTTATTCTGGCCCCAAGTCACTGGAGAGAAACTGACCCGGGTCAAATGTGAGACACTGGGTTTATATGTTTGAGAATCTGTGACACATCAGAGCCTCATGAACCTCACACACGACACTGGTCCTGATCTGAACATCGATCTCGACATGAACATCGCTGGTTGAGCTGGAGAAAGAAATGTTTTTATAAAGGTTTTTATTCTGCACTCTTCTGTTTTAATGGTGATTTATGATAATTATTTGTGAATATTTATGTTTTAATTTGTGTGTCTGTCCTATTCTGTGAAGCACTTTGAAATACTTTGTGTTTGAATTGTGCTGGACAAATAAACCTGCCTAAATATTTCACCAGATGGGAGGGTTTCTTATTTTTTGTAGGTTTTTGTTTTACACTTTGTTCCTTTTCTTTATTTTTGTATTATTTTTATATTATTAGTTCTTACAATAAACATCTTGATTTAAAACTTTTAGCTCAACAAAACCCTCAGAGAGACACAATCAAACAGGAAGTAGTGACGCTAACAGGGACGTAGAGGGCGCTGCTGTGCACAAGAGTCAATCACTACAGTTGTCCTACAGAGCTGGAGGAAGTGTCTGGGGTGAGGGAAGTCTGGGAGGTGCACTGGTGAATGTTTGTGTGAACGGTGAGGGGTTTCTTCATGTAGTTTTCGAGTCTTAAAGGTGGAAAAGCGTTGTATAAAAAACTTGATTATTTACCAATAAATCACTCATATAAATTTTCCTCAAACTTAAACCTCGTCAGAAAACACTCGCTCGGTTTTCGTGCTTTTTTAGTGACATTACGACGTTACGATTTGACTTTATTCACGTGGAAACTTTAACCACAGCTGCTTTTGCCAAACTTAACCTAAACCGAACCATGTCTGAACTTTAAATCACGTTTAAATCACATTGTTCATCTGAAAACTGAGGATTTTCTTTATCCAGACCTGATTTTGTGCATGAACTGAGAGGGTTTAAAGACGTGACAAATACAAGGTGATAAATAAGAGATTTAGAAGCGTCAGATTTAAAAAGTTTCATTTTAAATCGATGCAGTGCAGAAGGAAACTTTGCTTTTTAAAGGATCTAAACTGTGTCGAGGAAAAGGGAACAGCAGAGAAACTGAAGAGACTCTCGGTCAAACCTCATTTATTTATTTGTTTTGTTTATTTATGTTGTTTCTTGTGGCCTTCAGGCAAATGTTAATCCGACGGCCTTAAGAGCTGCAGATGTGTGGAACACTTTTTAAGTTAATGACCAAAACCTACTTCCACAAACGCTAATACTGAATAAAAACGTGAAACTTTTTACTTGTCACTTTTCATAAACTTTTTTTTCACCTCACTACACGTTAGAGTGAATCCATTAGAGCTAAAACTCCAAAACCGTCATGTGTTTGGACAGTTTCTCTGCGGCTCACGGTATCGACAGCTGCACCTGAAATCCCCCTGAATATGTATTAGTTTATGAATGTTTCGCCGCAGAGATTCAGGGGTTTTCTCCTACATTTTCTCGTGTAAATTGAAGCGATGGCGAAGTGGAAGTTGTGTTTTGGTGCGGTTTTGGCTCTGGTTTGTTTCGTTTGTTGTAAAAGGAGCAGCGGAGCACAGGCCACAGGTCGGAGGATGAAGTGTGGCCACATCTCCTCTTTCACGCACATACATATATACATAAACACATATACATATATACATGCGGCTCGTCGTATAGACGCACTTGCATAGTCATGAGCGCAGGTGTGAAGCCGGCGCTGTATAGACTGTCACTGCTCTTTGCATATTGTTTGCACCAGTATTTGGCAGGAAACAGTGAAAGTACAGTTTCTTTTGCACAAAATATTCAATTATAACCACAGAAGTCCAGAGTAAGTGGCTCAGGGCGACACGTGTATAAACAGGTAAAGTGAAGTGTGAAGTGTCTTGCCCGATGACACAACAGAGGTGGATTCACTCAACTGATTATAATTCTTCTTCTCTTCTTGATTATAATTTGTTCCACAGTTTGGCTTTAAACTTCATTTTTTTTCAATTACAAGTGGTTTATTCCTGTAAAAAATGCATTGAAAACATGCACTGTCACTGCGAATGAGCTCCCCCGTCCACAGAGCCGGCCTGTAACTTCTATCCACGGGGTTAAAATAAGTGTAAAGTCAAACTGCGGAACATTCACAGCAAAGCAACAATCCACGGAGACAAGTAGGTGTGTGGTTCTGCAGCCAGAAAAGTCCAGGAAAGTCCAACCATCCAGGTTTTTCCTCTTCTCCGAGGCTGGGTCACAGGGCAGGAGTCTAAGCAGAGACTTGCAGACTTCACTCACCCCAGACACTTCCTCCAGCTCCTCCGGTGGGACCTCAAGGCGTTCAAAACCTTCAAATGATCTATAGTGTTCATAGTTGTTAAATGCATCACAAAATACAGAAGAAAACCTGCTGGACTCTGACAGACGCTATGAAATACACTTTTAAATGTGAGTACTGGTTTACCTCATCTACAGCCCACAGAGCTACATGAAACTGTTAAAACATGAATAAAAAGCAGCCGTCACAGTTGCTCGGCGCAGAGACAGAGGTCGACGTTCGCTCCGTGGTGTCGGCCTGTCCCACTTCGTCCTTTGAAGCAGTCGTTGATTTGGGACAGAGCTATAGACTGTTTATATAAATGGACAGAGTTAAACTGTTATCCGCTACGTTCTAAACAGGAAATGATCATGTGCTCTGGCTCCAATTCACCTTCTCCTCTCTCTGTAACTGTTGCTGTCATTTTGGTCTTAAATGTTGTGGTTTTTTTTTTTTTTTTTTTTTTTGTTTTTTGAATTTTTTTTTTTTTTTGTGTGTATTTTCTCAATTGTTTTGTTAATTTGAGTTTTTTTTTAGTTTTTTTTTTTTTTTAAAGTTATTTATATTGTTATTGAGCTTATTTTATTTTTGTTATCTTGAGTTTATTTATGTGTTTTTTGTTATTTATATTCTCTTATTTTGAGTTTTTGATTTTTTTTTTATTTTTTTGTTTTTGTTTATTTTCTTCTTTTTTTTTGTTATTTTGATTTTTTTTTTTTTTTTTTTAATTATTCTGAGTTCATTTAAAAAATGTGATTTAGAGTTTATTTTTTTGAGTTATTTTGAGTTTTTGTTGTTGTTATTTTGAGCTTATTTTATTTTTGTTATCTTGAGTTTATTTATCTATTTTTTTGATATTTTGGGTGTATTTATATTCTCTTATTTTGAGTTTATTTTTTGAAAAACCCCCTCTCTCTCTGTCCCTGCTGCTTCAGACTCATTTTGGTCTTAAATGTTCGTATTAACCCTCTACATGATCCTGGGGTTTTTATTTCACGTCTGTGTCTGTAAATCAACATATGAACATTAATAACAGACACATCAGGTCCTTCTGTCCCCGACGTCGCTCCTGTTAGCGTTAGCAACAGGTTTGATTGACAGCGTTAAGCCAAACCTGCTCCTGATTGGCTCTTTTGTTGCTATGACACTCATGGTCAGAATTCCTCAAATGAAACTTTTCTCTAAATTAGCTGCTGTAGCTGCTTTAGCCTCGATTAGCTTCATTTGGTGACGTCACGCTCACTCACTCACTTTTTTAAATCAACAAACAAACGTCCATCGGCCCCTCTGTTTTTCCGTGTGGACTAATCTGAGGGATTTGAGTCTTCTCCCAATTATAAAAGTGGTTTTGGTGAGTATTGTGTCGAGACGGCGCTCTCCCAGTGGCCGGGGACGAGACTCGCACATTACAATTAACCACTAAAACCACTAATCCTTCCCAGACTCCAGTTCAAGATGGCTCTTTAATTTGCCCTCTCTGCTTCTCTCTCTCTGCACAAAATCTTTTTCAATTTCCCTTTTGTGCAATCCCAGGTGTCAGAGCAACTTTGAAGAAGCGAATATATCAATCGTTTTTTGGCACGCGCTTTTCATTTAACATGGGCAATAATATATTTTTCCAACACTTGGCAAGAAGCAGTTTTGAAGGATTTAAGAAGGTTTTATCCACTGTGGAGATTAGAAGGAAAAGTAATGAATTTGTGAGCTAAAGTGGGGACTGGCATTAGGAGGAACTTGAGGAAGATAAGTTGAGAAACAGATAAAAGGCCCTGGAGAACACAGGCTTAATGTGCCATCGCTTTAAACAGGAGGAGGCAGTTAGACGCGTTTTGTGCACAGTTAAAACGACAAGATTTATCAAAAACACACTATACAAGATTTAAAAACACACTATACAAGACTCAAACACACACTGCACAAGATTTATCAAAAACACACTGCACAAGACTCAAAAACACACTGCACAAGACTGAAAAACACACAGCACAAGACTCAAACACACACTGCACAAGACTCAAAAACACACTGCACAAGACTCAAACACACACTGCACAAGACTCAAAAACACACTGCACAAGACTCAAACACACACTGCACAAGACTCAAAAAACACACACTGCACAAGACTCAAACAAACACTGCACAAGACTCAAAAACACACACTGCACAGGACTCAAACACACACTGCACAAGACTCAAACGCACACTGGACAAGAATCAAACACACACACTGCACAAGACTCAAAAACACACTGCACAAGACTCAAAAACACACACTGCACAAGACTCAAAAAACACACTGCACAAGACTCAAACGCACACTGCACAAGACTCAAATGCACACTGGACAAGACTCAAAAAAACACACTGCACAAGACTCAAAAACACACTGGACAAGAATCAAACACACACACTGCACAAGACTCAAAAACACACACTGCACAAGACTCAAAAAAACACACTGCACAAGACTCAAACACACACTGCACAAGACTCAAAAAACACACTGCACAAGACTCAAACACACACTGGACAAGAATCAAACACACACACTGCACAAGACTCAAACACACACTGCACAAGACTCAAAAAACACACTGCACAAGACTCAAAAAACACACTGCACAAGACTCAAACACACACTGCACAAGACTCAAAAACACACTGCACTGCACAGACTCAAACACACACTGCACAAGACTCAAAAACACACTGCACAAGACTCAAAAACACACTGCACAAGACTCAACACACACAATGCACAAGACTCAAAACACACTGCACAAGACTCAAACACACACTGCACAAGACTCAAAAACACACTGCACAAGACTCAAAACACACTGCACAAGAAAAAAACACACACTGCACAAGACTCAAACACACACTGCACAAGACTCAAAAACACACTGCACAAGACTCAAAAACACACTGCACAAGACTCAAACACACACTGCACAAGACTCAAAAACACACTGCACAAGACTCAAACACACACTGCACAAGACTCAAAAACACACTGCACAAGACTCAAAAACACACACTGCACAAGACTCAAAAACACACACTGCACAAGACTCAAACACACACTGCAAGACTCAAACGCACACTGGACAAGAATCAAACACACACACACTGCACAAGACTCAAACACACACACCGCACAAGACTCAAAACACACTGCACAAGACTCAAACGCACACTGCACAAGACTCCAAAAACACACTGCACAAGACTCAAAAAACACACTGCACAAGACTCAAAACACACTGCACAAGACTCAAACACACACTGACAAGAATCAAACACACACTGCACAAGACTCAAAAACACACTGCACAAGACTCAAAAACACACACACTGTACAAGACTCAAAAACACACTGCACAAGACTCAAACACACACTGCACAAGACTCAAAACACACACTGCACAAGACTCAAACACACACACTGCACAAGACTCAAACGCACACACTGCACAAGACTCAAAACACACACTGCATAAGACTCAAAAACACACTGCACAAGACTCAAACACACACTGCACAAGACTCAAAAACACACACTGCACAAGACTCGAACACACACCGCACAAAACTCAAAACACACACCGCACAAGACTCGAACACACACTGCACAAGACTCAAACACACACTGCACAAGACACAAACACACACTGCACAAGACTCAAAAACACACTGCACAAGACTCAAACACACACTGCACAAGACTCAAACACACACTGCACAAGACTCAAAAACACACACTGCACAAGACTCAAACACACACTGCACAAGACTCGAACACACACTGCACACAAGACTCAAACACACACACACAAGACTCAAACACACACTGCACAAGACTCAAAACACACACTGCACAACTCAAAAAACACACACTGCACAAGACTCAAAAACACACTGACAAGACTCGAACACACACTGCACAAGACTCAAACACACACTGCACAAGACTCAAACACACACTGCACAAGACTCAAACACACACTGCACAAGACTCAAACACACACTGCACAAGACTCAACAACACACTGCACAAGACTCAAACACACACTGCACAAGACTCAAACACACACTGCACAAGATTTATCAAAAACACACTGCAAAAGATGTAAAAACACACTGCACAAGACTCAAAAACACACTGCACAAGACTCAAAAACACACTGCACAAGAATCAAACACACACTGCACAAGACTCAAAAACACACTGCACAAGACTCAAAAACACACTGCACAAGACTCAAACACACACTGCACAAGACTCAAACACACACTGCACAAGACTCAAAAAACACACTGCACAAGACTCAAAAACACACACTGCACAAGACTCAAAAACACACACTGCACAAGACTCAAAAACACACTGCACAAGACTCAAAAACACACACAACAAGACTCAAAAACACACTGCACAAGACTCAAAAACACACTGCACAAGACTCAAAAACACACTGCACAAGACTCAAAAACACACTGCACAAGACTCAAAAACACACACTGCACAAGACTCAAACACACACTGCACAAGACTCAAAAACACACACTGCACAAGACTCAAAAACACACACTGCACAAGACTCAAAAACACACTGCACAAGACTCAAACACACACTGCACAAGACTCAAAAACACACTGCACAAGAATCAAACACACTGCACAAGACTCAAACACACTGCACAAGACTCAAAAACACACTGCACAAGACTCAAAAACACACACACTGCACAAGACTCAAAAACACACTGCACAAGAATCAAACACACACTACACAAGACTCAAAAACACACTGCACAAGACTCAAAAACACACTGCACAAGACTCAAACACACACTGCACAAGACTCAAACACACACTGCACAAGACTCAAAAACACACTGCACAAGACTCAAAAACACACACTGCACAAGACTCAAAAACACACTGCACAAGACTCAAAAACACACACTGCACAAGACTCAAAAACACACACTGCACAAGACTCAAAAACACACACTGCACAAGACTCAAAAACACACACTGCACAAGACTCAAAAACACACTGCACAAGACTCAAAAACACACACTGCACAAGACTCAAAAACACACACTGCACAAGACTCAAAAACACACTGCACAAGACTCAAAACACACTGCACAAGACTGCACACCCACTGCACAAAGACTCAAAAACACACTGCACAAGACTCAAAAACACACTGCACAAGACTCAAAAACACACACTGCACAAGACTCAAACACACACTGCACAAGACTCAAAACACACTGCACAAGACTCAAAAACACACACTGCACAAGACTCAAAACACACACTGCACAAGACTCAAAACACACACTGCACAAGACTCAAACACACACACTGCACAAGACTCAAAAACACACTGCACAAGACTCAAACACACACTGCACAGAGACTCAAAAACACACACAAGACTCAAAAACACACTGCACAAGACTCAAAAACACACACTGCACAAGACTCAAAAACACACTGCACAAGAATCAAACACACACAAGACTCACAAAACTCAAAAACACACTGCACAAGACTCAAAAACACACTGCACAAGAATCAAACACACACTGCACAAGACTCAAACACACACTGCACAAGACTCAAAAACACACTGCACAAGACTCAAAAACACACACTGCACAAGACTCAAAAACACACTGCACAAGACTCAAAAACACACACTGCACAAGACTCAAAAACACACTGCACAAGACTCAAAAACACACACTGCACAAGACTCAAAAACACACTGCACAAGACTCAAAAACACACACTGCACAAGACTCAAACACACACTGCACAAGACTCAAAAACACACACTGCACAAGACTCAAACACACACTGCACAAGACTCAAACACACACTGCACAAGACTCAAACACACACTGCACAAGACTCAAACACACTGCAGATACTTTAAACTTTTACACATTCATGACACCGGCGTTTTCAGGAAAAATACTTGCACATTGATTCTATTTATTAAAAAACAACGGTAAATTGTGTAATTTTTTTGGTTAAAAGTTGGACAGAGACGCTCCAGACCAAGTTCCAGGTCAGATCTCTGGAGAGGCAAGCCCACAGCAGCAAAACTAAGACTGCAGGTTTTTCAAGGTATAAAGAGAAGTAACTGATGAACCTTGTCAAATAAAAATCTAATTTGTAATAAAACCCAAAGTAAAGTAAGAATTTTGCATATTATGAGGAGCCAAGTAAATGTCCAGTTAATCTGTAACGATCTGTGACAGTTACTCCCCGAGCGATGTACTCTCCCTCCCTCCATCGCCCTGGCTCTGCACCCAACATCCCAGAAGGCGCCCGGCGACTCTCTGACCAACGGGTCCCTGGCACCCACAGGAGCCCCCGCACTGACCCGTCCCAAACTCACCCCCTGAACCGAGCCGTGGCGGCGGCGGCGAGCGGCGTGAGGAGGGATCGTGCTGGTTCGGGGGCAGATCGTGGGTGGACGTCCCCGGGTTTGGAGACTCAGGCCTGGGTGAACACGTCAGCTCGAGTTATGGGACGGCTGCCCCCAGAACCGACCCCGGGCTGAAGTCCACCTGTCCCCGGTCCGAGTCTCTGCTCCTCTGCTGTGGGGCCCGAAGGGGAGGATAGAGAGAAGAGGAGAAGAGAAGAGGAGGAGGAGAGAAGGACAAGAGTGAAGAGGTGAAGCTGCGTCTCCGGGTCAGTGGTCCAACGCTTTGTTCCTGTTCTGTAAGGCCTTAAGCTGAAGGGAGGATAAGAGAGGGAGAGGAAGACAGGAGAGGAAGACAGGAAGAGATGAGAGGATGGGAGGAGGAGAGGAAACAAGTGAAGAGGAGAAGAGAAAGAGAAGATGAGAGGAGAGGCGAGGGAGAGGTGAAGAGAAAGAGAGAAGAGGAGAGGAAGCAAGGAGAAAGGAGAAGACGAGGGTAATAGGAGAGAAGACAAGGAGAGAAGAGAGGAGAAAGAGAAAGAGAGGAGGAGAGGGGAGAGGAGAAGAGAAAGAGAGGAGGAGAGGGTGCAAGGACAGAGGAGAAGACGAGGGTAGGAGAAGAGAAGACAAGGAGGGAGGAGAGGAGAAAGAGGAGGAGAGGAAAGAGGAGAAGAGAAAGAGAAGAGGAGAGGAAGCAAGGAGAGAGGAGAAGACGAGGTAGGAGGAGGAGAGAAGACACGGAGAGAGGAGAGGAAGCAAGAGAGAGAGGAGGAGAGGAGGCAAGGAGAGAGGAGAAAGAGAAAGAGAAGAGGAGAGGAGGCGAGGAGAGAGGAGAAGAGAAAGAGAAGAGGAGGCAAGGAGAGAGGAGAAGACAAGGGTAGGAGGAGAGAAGACAAGGAGAGAGGAGAGGAGAACGAGAAGATGAGAGGAGGTGAGGAGAGAGGAGAAGAGAGGAGGAGAGGAGGCAAGAGGGGAGGAGAAAGAGAGGGTGAGAAGATAAGAGCAGGGAGGACAGGAGGAGGAGAGTTGGTCCGGGTCAGTGATCATTCAGACGGGGTTTGGTCTGGTCGTGATTCTCAGAGCCAGTGTCAGAGATTATGAGGAAAAAAATAAAAATCATCCTTAAAACCAGACGCTGGATCTGATTTTTACTTTTACTGACTTTTTTTAACAAGAAAAACAGAACGAGTTAATTTTACACAGTTTGCAGTGGCCCAAAGTTACTCCTCGTTTATCTTAAATCAATCAGAACATCCTAAGGATTCACCATGATGAGTTTAACAACTTTCACAAACCAGTGCAGACAGTTCAGAAAAGTAACAAAGATGTTTAGTTCATATTTCAGCTCATCAAGGGCAGAACTATTAACGATTACAACATGTTTGTTTGATTTTTACAGATAAATCACATTTGTTTTTGCCTTATTTTGAGATAGTCGTCATTGGAACGAAGGAGAGGCCTCGGCAGATTCCAAGACAAACCTCACACATCTCATAATAATAAATAAAATAATAAAATAAAATAAAAAATATAAAATAAATAAATAAAATAAATAATAATAATAATAATAATAATAATAATAATAATAATAATAATAATAATAATAATAATAAATAATAATAATAAAGTAAAGCAAAATAAAATAAAACAAAACTAAATTAATTAAATACAATTAAATAATAACAATAATAAATAATAATAATAATAATAATTATTATTATTATTATAAAATAAATAAATTAAAATATTAATAATAAAATAAGTAATCACACACGTCAGAACAGCAAAGACACTGCTCACATCCCTAAATCCCAGAAGAACGGGTCAAATGGGTCAAAACTCTACAGAATAAAGCATCACATTTGTTTCCCAAGTCCTCACCTCCTCTTATCCCGTAGAAGTTTATCCAATTAAAGAGGGGATGAGAAGAGCCTGTCCGTGCGGGCTCTCCCCGGGGTGCTGAGGCCCCGCCCCCTCAGCGGGGGTCCTGATTGGCTTGTCTGAGTGTTCCAGCGGCGCGCCCAAGTGGAAAGGAGAGAAATGAAGAGCATCATTGGCCCATCGATACCCAATTATCTAACTTAGAAGGGGTGCCAGCAGTTCTCAATCAAAGCCGGGCTGTGGCGTTCGCTCTTTGCTTTATCTGGGCTGATAAATTGTTTTGCTGACTGTGGATTATGGTCAATGCAATTACATCCATTGATGCTGGAGCCAGACAGTGGATCTGAGAGTCACGCTGTGAATCCTATTTGAAAAGATGGAGTCCATTTATGGTCCTCATTGGTTTACATTAACATGGAGATTTGGATGGAGGACGACTCAAATCTGATACTGATACTGGATTTGTCTGAAATCTGAAACGTGCAAGTTTTGGTCCTGAAAGTTCACTTCTGTTATGTGAGAATAATGTTACTTCATCAATGAACTGAAGACACTTCATTATAATGTCTGATAACGGCTGATCCAACAGCTGTTTTGCTACAGTTTGAGGAGAGAAAAAGAAATGATGTATGACTTAAAGCTGCCACCATGAGAATCCAACAGGGCGGGTCCACCAGGTCCGACTACACATGCAGCTTTAATGGCTTATTGTTGAACTGTTAAAACTAATAAAAAATCCAACATTTTTCTTCTGCTCATCTGGGGTCTAAGCAGGAACTCCCAGACTTCCCTCACCCCAGACACGTCCTCCAGCTCCTCTAGTCAGACCCCAAGATGTTCCCCAGGTCAGAGAGACGTGGTCCCTCCAGCAAGTGTAGGATTGTTCTGGTGTTAGGAAACGTGCCACATTTCTTCTGGTTGTTTATTTTTTGAACACAAGGGGGCGCTGTAGGCGGTAACCCATGTCAAAACAGAACAGCAGCCTCAGCTCCTACAGCCCGTCTTCAAAACAGACGAGGAACTGACCACGAGAATCCCATCAACGACAGAGCGACGAAAGAGTCACATCCAAAAACTATCGCATTAAAGACAACCACATGGACCGAGTGTGACGTCACCACAGCGTTCGGCTCCAAATGAAGCTCATCGAGGCTAATTTAGAGCAGAGTTTCTGACTGAACAGAGAAATAAAAACCCCAGGATCATGTAGAAGGTTAATACGAACATTTAAGACCAAAATGAGTCTGACAGCAGCAGAGACAGAGAGAGAGACACGGTTTTTACACAGAAAGTGAACTGGAGCCAGAGTCGATGGAACAGGAAGTGCGTCCATGATCACTTCCTGTTTGTAACATGGCGGCTAACACGTTAGCTACGTCCATTTATGTAAACATGACAACAACACATAAACAGTTAGAAGAACAACAAAAGGTGTCAACTCTGAACTACACACAAAAATAAAATAATTATTCAGTAATACAATAATAATAAATAAATAAATAAAAAAATAAAAAAACAAATAATACAATATAAATATAATAAAAAAAATAAAATAATAAAAAATAAACAAATAAATACAATAATAAATAAATAAAAAATAATAAAAAATAAACAAATAATAACATAAATTAAATAAATAAATACATAAAATAATAAAAAAATAAACAAATAAATACAATAAAAAATAAACAAATAAATACAATAATTAAAAAATAAATAAATACATAAATAAACAAATGAATACAATAATTAAAAAATAAATAAATACATAAATAATACATACATAAATAAAAATAATAATATGTAGGTTTCATGAAGCTTCATCGTTGAGCACATGATCGTCCCTGTTGCCTCCGTTGCCAAAGCTTGTTTATCTCTTTGACCTTTTCAGGCGCCCTCATGTCTCACATACATTATTAACGACACAGTCTCTTATTGAACATGGTAAACTTCATTAGAAACCTCCGTGACAAGAAAGTGGCATCTCCAGCCTCCTCTGCCATAATGAACGCTCCCCCGTCTTTGATTTGGGCCTGACGCACTTCGCCTTATTCATCTGCATTTTACAGGTCGCATCCGGGCGTGAGGCACCCCGGGGTGGCCCAGAGACATGTGAGGGGGTGACGGGGGTGACGGGGGTGACGGGGGTGAGCTCGGCGTGTTCATTTGCACATCAAGAAGAGAAACGGCAGCTTTGACCTAATTAACGCCCAGCAAAACAGATTAAACACAGTGAGCTGCTTTGGTCCTGGACATATATCAGAAATATACCATGAGCGTGGGGTCACGGGGGGGTCACGGATGAAAGGGAGACACTGGAGGTGACGGGGGTGAAGTGTCTTGCCCAAGGAGTCGACGGCAGGAGTCAGAGGTGCTGTCTCTGTGTCCGGAGTGTGTTTTTGCTTTTGATTTCAGGTGTTTAAAAGCTGAAAAATACCTTGAAATTGATGCATTTTGACTGTAAACAGGGTCGGCTCTCCACAGATCTGACTGGTAACGTGGCCTGCTTGTCCTTGTGGTCATAGCAGGCAAACTGACGAACATCTCAATGAAATCTCCATGGAGACACGCAGGTGGTGGACCCTCGAAGTTAGGTTTCGATCATTAATTTATATATTTTTATTAAACGTTTGTGAGTTAAATCTGCAGGAATCGCAAATTTTGGGACGAGTGTGAAGGAAATTATACAAAACTTGGAGTAAGTTTTAAGAGCGGATAGAGAAATTCAAAAGGAGAATATCAAAACCGTTTTTATAGTTATAACTCTGACCACACTGATCAGAGGTTGTGCACCGTCTTGATCATTTTTCCTACAGAATCTCCTTAAACTGTCCCGTCTCCCGCTGCTGTTTCTGCTCTGATCCTGTAACAAATCAGCACAAATCAGCACAAATCAGCACAAATCAGCACAAATCAGCTCAGCGAACCCCTAAAACTGCAGCCGCTGAATTGATCCAAACACAAATCGGCTCTAATTTGGACTCAACGTTTGGGGGAGAAAGTCGATTTGTTAAACGTGCGGGACAAGGTTCAGAAATGGGCGTAAACGTGAGTGAAAAGGCGAGAGTAAAGTTGTGATGGATGGATGGGGGAGGGTGGCGCTGAGGCCTGTGCTCCTCGGGCTCCACGCCTTGTTAGATCTATCATCCCTTTAATTAATAGTGTTTTTAGGAAGCCGTCTGAACTGTGTCATTTCCATTATTGGAAAACCCAACGCGATTAATGAATCATTTTCATTTTTGATCCATTATATCACGCGAGTTGATCTGCTCTTTTCCGCGCCGCTGAGTGATACCATCGTTTTCTGCCCCTCGATCAAATTTAATTTGGCCCCCCATTATATTACACTGTTGCGACTGAAGTGTCAATTTTTGTCAGGCAATTAGAAGCTATAACCTGTGAAGCTAACTTTGATAGGCATTGTAATTGGATTGTTTCAGCAATAGCTCCAAATGCTTTTAGCTTTTCCTCGTGTCTGGCGTCTACCTGCCGCTCCCTCCCCCTCGTCCAAACTTCTGGCGTCGTTGTGATTTTTGACAGGGGCGCGGTCTGTGCGTCGGACTTCAGAGCAAACAAAAGATGAAGGTGCGACGGAGGACGGGTTGAGAGGAGGAGGAATGAGAGGAGGAGAGGCGCTCGTGTGGAGATCTGCAGTGAAAAGTGGCTCAGAGTCTCGGCTTTGACCCCGTCCCCCGCCGCTCACCTCCTGACACCACATTAGAGGCTGCTCCACTCCGCAGCGACAGAGGAGCGAGGAGGAGCGAGGAGGAGGAGGAGGAGGAGCGAGGAGGAACAACGCTCTGTGCCTGATGCAACTTTGTCATTCCAACGGTTTTCATTTATTCTGCTGATGTCAGGGAATCCGCCTCCAAGTGTTTGGGAGAATTCAAACTCAAGAGGCTCAAAAAAGAGGAAATTTACATAACAGGAAACTCAAACTGAAGGATGAATGGAGTTTAAAATCAGAAAATACAGAAAATAAAACAAAACAGCAACAATTTACCAACTTTGGCTGGAACCTTGAGCCAGAACAGACTTTTTAAAATGTATTTTTTGTGCAGTTTTGATCTAATCTGACCCTAAAGATGTTTTATTTTTTAATTTAATCAACTTCCATAGATTTTAACTTAACTTCAAAAGCTGTTTCCTCAAAATACATTTTTTGTCATATTTTACATCAGTCTTAAATATTTCACCAAACTTCACACTCGAGAACTTCAGATTTTTATGGATTAAACTGATGCATTTGTTGAAATCTGATTCTAACTTTGATTTATTTAAGTTTTACACATTTTCGTGAGATTTCTGCAGCTCAAATATTTAAAATTGCACATTTTTGGGTCAGATAAATCAGAAAAAATGTCAGAGGTTTAATTTTTTGTCTTAAAAAGAAACATCACAGAGGATTTTGCAAATATAGATTTTTTAATTATGCAAAAAAATAAAAAAAAGTAAACCAGTTATATATATATTTTTTTAATTTAAATTTGTGAGATTGTGATATTCTGTTTTCTCCGGTTCATATAATCAAACCCACAACCTGCTCCTCAGAAACAGGAGGGAGGAGCAGCTCTGCACCTCCTTCTCTCTCTCTCCTTCTCTCTTTCACTCTCTCTCCTTATCCTCTCTCTTCCTTTCTATTCCTCCGCTCTCTTGCTCTCTATCCCTCCCTCTCTTTCTCTCTATTCGACTCCTTCTCACTCTCCCTCTTTTTCTTATCTTTTCTCTCTCTCCATCTCCTCTTTCTTCTCTATCTCCCCCTCTCTCACGCTCTCCCACACTATCTCACCCTCCCTCCCTCATTCTCTCTCTCCTTCCTTCCTTCTTTTACTGTCTCTCCTCCCTCTCTCCTTATCCTCTCTCTTGCTTTCCATCCTTCCTCTCTCTATATAGGAGTGCTATATGTCACTCTCAAACCCTCTCCTCTCTCTTACCCTCCCTCTCTCTTTCTCTCTCATTCCCTCCTTCTCTCTCTCTGTGTCTCTTTCACCTCCTCCTCTCCATCCCTCTCTCTATCCCTCTGTTTCTCTCAGAGGAGTGCTATATGTCACTCACAAACCCTCTCCTCTCTCTTCATCTCTCTTACCCTCCCTCTCTCGTTCCCTCTCTGTCCTCCTCTCTCTCCTCCATCCCTCTCTTTCTCTCAGAGGAGTGCTATACGTCCCTCTTCATCCCTCGCTCTGCCCAGAGAGGTTTAAAGTGAACATGTGACACATGTAGGAGACGAGGAGTCACACTCTCTGCTGATGTAGAGCCAACGATTTCAGCACAAGACGCTGCTGCATCATCAAACACATCACTGTGGAGTCTATAAGGGACAGGAGGAGGTGGAGGAGGTGGAGGAGGTGGAGGAGCAGGAGGAGGAGGTGGAGGAGGCGGAGGAGGAGGTGGAGGAGGTGGAGGAGCAGGAGGAGGAGGTGGAGGCGGAGGAGGTGGAGGAGGAGGTGGAGGAGCAGGAGGAGGAGCAGGAGGAGGTGTCTGGGGTGAGGGAAGTCTAGGAGTCCCTGTTTTGACTGACCTGGGCCCAGATAAGCAGAAGAACATGGATGTGTCTATAACATGTTCTGAGTCACTTAATCAATGGAGATATTCACAAACCACAAACTTCTCTGTTCAATCCCAGTTTTCTGTCTCCTGCTGTTGTGCCGTTGGGCAACACACTCCATCCATCTCCATAGTGATAAATACACTACATCTTACAAGAACTCAGTCTCTGCTCTTGGGAGAGTTTAAGACTGATGCAAATACAAAATGATACTGTGATGATGACACAGAGTCCGGGTGAAGGGTCTGTCAGCTGCTGGTCTCGTGTTGATGCTTTGACCAGAATGTTCCAAACTGTGGCATTAAAGGAAAAGCTGAGTTTGTGGAGAGACGACTCTGCTCACGGCTCAAGACAACAACACAAGTGGATGATTATTGTCCTGATTCTGCAGGTGGATGTTTAATGTCCTGATTCTGCAGGTGGATGTTAAATGTCCTGATTCTGCAGGTGGATGTTTAATGTCCTGATTCTGCAGGTGGATGTTTAATGTCCTGATTCTGCAGGTGGATGTTAAATGTCCTGATTCTGCAGGTGGATGTTTAATGTCCTGATTCTGCAGGTGGATGTTTAATGTCCTGATTCTGCAGGTGGATGTTTATTGTCCTGATTCTGCAGGTGGATGTTTTTGCCCTGATTCTGCAGGTGGATGTTTAATGTCCTGATTCTGCAGGTGGATGTTAAAATGTTCTCATTCTGCAGGTGGATGTTTAATATCCTGATTCTGCAGGTGGATGTTTATTGTCCTGATTCTGCAGGTGGATGTTTTTGCCCTGATTCTGCAGGTGGATGTTTAATGTCCTGATTCTGCAGGTGGATGTTTTTATCCTGATTCTGCAGGTGGATGTTAAATGTCCTGATTCTGCAGGTGGATGTTTAATGTCCTGATTCTGCAGGTGGATGTTTAATGTCCTGATTCTGCAGGTGGATGTTTTATTGTCCTGATTCTGCAGGTGGATGTTTTTGCCCTGATTCTGCAGGTGGATGTTTAATGTCCTGATTCTGCAGGTGGATGTTAAATGTTCTCATTCTGCAGGTGGATGTTTAATATCCTGATTCTGCAGGTGGATGTTTATTGTCCTGATTCTGCAGGTGGATGTTTTGCCCTGATTCTGCAGGTGGATGTTTAATGTCCTGATTCTGCAGGTGGATGTTTTTATCCTGATTCTGCAGGTGGATGTTTAATGTCCTGATTCTGCAGGTGGATGTTTTTATCCTGATTCTGCAGGTGGATGTTTAATGTCCTGATTCTGCAGGTGGATGTTTTTTGTGGTGCTTGTGTTGGATGAGTCTCGAGATGTTCAAGACTTCTCTGTGTGAGCGACACGCGTCAGGGGGTGGAGTCTTTGTGGGCGGAGTCTGTGTGGGCGGAGTCTATGTGGGCGGAGTCTGTGTGGGCAAGGTCGGTGTGGGCGTGGCCGGCAGAACAGATGTTTGCGTACACTGCAAAAAACACTATTACACCATCATATTGTTCTTAGTTTTTACTAATGTATTTATGTTTTTGTTTTGTTTTGAAATGTGTAGTTCCTTCATTTTCAAAAGTAGTAAAAAAAATCCCACAGTCACAGTGACATTAAAGATATGTCGTGATTATTATGACTCCAGATTATGATATTAATGCTGTCTCCATGGAGACGAGTCTGTAACACCAGGGCGGTGGTCACGGTGGCTCGCCGTGTGGTTTGACGTTCGCTCCGTGGCGTCGGCCCCTCCCATTTCAGCTCGAGGAGGAGCACCCTTCGTCGGCCGGGTACTCTGAAGTGTGTATTTGTGGATTTGGGTCACGGCCCGTGTGTTTTGTGAAGTTTAGTTGTAAAAGTGTCTGTGATTGATTAAATACACTACAGATCAGGGGCGTCAAACTCAAATTCACCGAGGGCCAAAATTAAAAGCTGGGACTAAGTTACGGGCCAAACTAAATATTTATTGAAAAATTTCAACAACATCTGCGTGTTTTTTCAGTAGAGGTGGATTAAATTTGAGAGAGGAAACAGGAGCAGATGCCAGTGATTGTCAACAGAACTGACAGAGGCAAAGCATTCTGGGATTCGTAGTTTTAGTGGTGCTTGTGCTGTAGTGGCACGGCTCTCATACAGATTTGATATGATCTCGCGGGCCAAATATAATTATATCAAGGGCCAAATTTGGCCCGCGGGCCTGAGTTTGACATGTCTGCTACAGATACTATTATTAAAGCTGTAATGTGGAACCAGTATCTCCTGGAGACAAGCAGGTGTTGGACAGAAAAGTGACACAGACACGTCTCATGTTTTAAAGTTTTTGAATAATTTTATTTTAACTGTAAAACAATGGAAATAAAAATATAGTTTTTACTTCTGAATGAACCGTGAGTTGTTTTATTTCTTATATTTCAGATAAATCCCTTTAGTTTCGTTGTTTTCTAAAGTGCATAAAGCGTCGTGTTTGCTCCGTGCTCCTCCTCTCACAGCCCCCTCCTCCTCCTCCTCCTCCTCTTCCTCCTCTTCCTCCCCTGCCCCCCGTCGCTCCTGGCAGCACCCCGAGGTGACAGAGGCTCCACCGGCACCCAGGGGTGATGGGTGGTGCCTGGTCGGTGTCACTCCTCCGGGCGCACACACGGAGGCAGGCGCAGACACACAAACAGACGAACAAAACCCTGCCTGCGGAGCGAGCGGGGGTCCTCTCCAGGGGGCGCTCACTCCAGACAACGCAAAAACTCGCTCAAGTTACAACACACCGACTATTTATATCCCGACCGTGTTTTAACAATAAACATAGGTGTCAGCGCCGTAGAAACGCACCGAACCAATAATTATGTCGAATCTGGAGCTGGAGCAGAGACATGTGAAGCCTGCGCCTAATTAGAACGGAAGTGTTCGGAATAACGAGAGCGTTTGTGTTAGTGCAAACCTGTCACATTCTTCTAATGTATAAATCAAATCCAGTAAAAACACTTACTTCAGTGTTAATTACGTGGCATCTACCTAAAACAGTTGCTAACAAACATTTCAAAACAACAGTAAAAGTGTGATTTTTTTTTGAAAAGTGTAAGTTTATGTTATGTCCATTTTATTTATTTATTTATTTTAAGTAAAGAAAGTAACAGTGAGTCAAAGTTTTGTAATAACTGTGGGGATTTCAATATTGTGGCGTTAATTGATAATTTACATCAATAAAAATCGTGAAATAAATAACCTAAAAAACTGAATTTGTTACTGTTTTTTAAGCAAAATGAAGTTGTTTCCTTTCAGTCTTTACTCCAACACAGCCCAGTGTTTAAAGTGTTTGTATAACTGTGTTTTTAGTCATATTAACAGGGGCGGCGCTAGATATTTTTGGTTGGAGTAACTAAGGGGCCCCGGATAGCCCCCCTCAGCCCCCCCAGCCCCCCCTCAGGGTCCTCAATGTGTGTGTTCACTTAAAAAGTTAATTTAGAGCCTTTTAACAACAGAAAAACAGAAAATATCCCTCTTTTCCAACCTCCTACCATGTTTTCTTTGCTGTTTTAAACATATTTAAACACAGTTAGCGCCCTCTAGTGATTTATAAAACCTGATATTTATAAAACCTTATATGTAATTTAATATTTCTAGGGGAGGCTGGGGAGCTGGGGCCCCCTCGAGCCCCCCTCGAGCCCCTTGTCTGGTGCCGCCCCTGAACATGAACTTTTACTTTATCATTTCAAAAGTTTGATGTAATAAACTGAGCCAAAAAAATCAAAAACAGGAATGAATGTGTGAATATGTTTTTTATATTTTCTTTTTTCAGAGGTTTAGTTCCAGAGTTTAGCTCCAAACTGTCACAAACAAATAAAAACATCTGGAAAAATTATCTTTAAATAAAATAAATTAGACGAGAAGATGAACCTCACTGGACGAGAAATCTAAGAAATGTGTAATAAAAAGTCTAATATGTGTTTAAAAAATCTCACAAAAATTCACTATTGTGGCATTTATTTTTATTTATTTAATTTTTTTGTGTGTGTTATACTAAAATTTTATTAATATAGGTTTTGTTGAATAATCAATAGAATTTATTTATTTATTTTGTGTGTTATACTGAAAACTTTATGAATATATTTTAGTTTCATAATCAACATAATTTATTTATTTATTTTGTGTGTGTTATACTGAAACTTTATTGATATATTTTTTTGTTTCATAATCAATAGAATTTATTTTATTTATTTATTATTTATTTATTTATTTTTTACAAACTCAAACTGACAAAAATAAAAAATCATCCACTTTGACATTTTCATTATTTTATTTTATTTTATAATTTCCATATTTTCTTTGTATTATTTTCCTACATCCACAAAAAGCTTTAACTGCTTCTCGTGGCTCTATTAATTCCTTTAACTTCTAATCTAAATTTTAATGTTTTTATAATTTATGGGTGGCTGTTTTGTCATTTTTCTGCCGTATATTCTGGACGTTTTCGCTCTGTGGATTTGCCCTTCTCTTCCTCAGACTCATTGATTTAATTCCACTAAATTAAAACAAGTTAATTATGTTTAATATAAAAAAGTGGTTTGCATAATGGTAATTTTCGCTCTGTGGCCGTGTTACCAATCACCTGCTTTTCCACTTGTTTTGCCTAAATACATTTGGACCAATTTGGGGCAGATCGCTCCCACTTTTACCCACAGTGCACTGCAGCGGAGGCAGCGTCTTGGTACCAGTGGAGGGCAGAATTACGTTTCATAAATTAGAACGCGGCGTTGATTAGGACGCAGGAGCGAGGAGACGAGGAAGAGGAAGGAGACAGGAGGAGGAGGAGATAGGAAACGAAAAAGGTGGGGGAGCTTTTATCTGATTCTCGTTTCACTTTTACTCTTTTAAATGTCTTTTGTTTGGTGATGTCGTTGCTACGGTTACGGAGGAAAAAAGACAGAAAGACGGGATTTACACATGTGCATTTTAGTTTTTATTTAAGGTTTGGAAAGTTTGGAAAGGGTCAAAATTCAGATCAATCATTCACTCATTTTTATTTTTTTTTTATTTTTATATAAAACAGATTTATTATGTAAAGTTTATAGAAAATGTAAATAGCAAATAAATGAACGCACTTTTCAATTGTTTCTTTAGAATCACAGTATCTGGTGTTTCTAAAAAAGTACAAAAAGTAATTAATGAAAATATAATATAAATTATATAATAATATAATATAATAATAATAATAATAATAATAATACTACTACTATACTACTAAATACTATACTACTACTACTATAATACTAATAATAATAATAATAATATAATAAACACACAAATTAATTAATAAATACATAAATACATTAATTTTAAAAAATAAAAAAATAAAAAATATTACTACTTTTGGGAATAAAATTTTAAATATATGTAATTTTTAAATGTCAAAAAATAAATAAATAAATGAATAAAAAAAAAAAAAAAAAAAAAAGTGTATCTTGTGTCTTGTGTGTGTGTGTGTGTCTCCCTCATCGTCCAGGTCTGATCCAAAACAAAAAGACTAAGTTTAAATCTGTCGACACTTTGTCCATTTGACAGATTTAACTTCGTCTTTTGCTTTGTACCTCGTCTTATTCAAACGCTTCATCAGTTTCAGTTTCAGTTTCCGTTTCAGTTTCCGTTTTGCACAGATCTCATGGACCTGATCTTAATGAGAAAACCTCCACGTTCTGCGACACGACTGTGAAATAAACTCCTAACTTTATTTAGTCGAACATGGCTTGAACGCAGCGTTAAGTCGTCGTTAACGGGATCTGCTCTCACCGCTGTGCCCAAATGTGGCGTTTACAGACTCACTGGAAAAAGCAGCGTTAAATGCAGCGTGCGAGGACAAACGCGCTTAATGCTCTCTGCGCCCGTCCCAAGGCAACCCAAATCGTCACATTATGGCGTGAAGCTCCGGGTGCCGCCAAATGAGAGGAGGCCCCTGAAATGCACTGGAAATAGGGTCATGTGTGTGTGTGTGTGTGTGTGTGTGTGTGTGCGTGTGTGTGTGTGTGTGTGTGTGTGTGTGTGTGTGTGTGTGTGTGTGTGTGTGTGTGTGTGTGTGTGTGTGTGCGTCTCTGATTAGCTTAATCCCATCGTCACAGCTCTGCTCCCCCGATGTGAAGTAGAGATTCAGATGGAAACGATAGGCAGACGCGAAAGGCAAAGCGGCGCCGCCACCTCAAACTCTTCTGCTACCGGTGAAGAGAAAGAATAAAACAGATCGAGAGAACGAGAGCGAGAAGAGGGGAAAGAGGGTGAAGACTGGAGACAGCGGGGACAAGTGAAGGAACGCGTTCAATCCCAAACGCTACAAATCAATTTAAGGGAGAAAAAGAGTCCAGAGAATGAGCGCTCCATCACGGCGAAGGAGGAGGAGGAGGTGGAGGAGCTGCACAGGACACACAGGGTTAGGACAAGAGGGGACAAGAGGGGACAAGAGGGGACAAGAGGGGACAAGAGGGACAAAGGGGACATGAGGCCCCATGAGTCAAAAACTGCCCAATCATCATGGACTATGATATATGAAATGTTGGTTTAGGTTGAATTTCTACAATAAAAAGTGTCTGAAAATGCAGCAAAAACAAAGCTCCAGCTCCTGCTCTGCTCCTTAAACCTCGACTTTTACATCTAAAGACTCATTTTAGTGCAGTTTCTTAATAACTTTGCCACACTCAAGGAAATAACGATTTTCTGTCAGTTTCGCCCTCTCCAGCTGTGTTTTTTTGTGTTTTTTGTGTTTTTTTGTCCCTTTGTTGACGTTACCATGATGTGAATGTGCAAAAAACTATTGGTTGGATTTACAGCAAAAGTCTCATTTTAATTCCAACTTTTCTCGCCTTAAATCAGAGTAAAACAGGTTCATCCTACAGCGAGGTACTCCCGACTCCAGACTCATATCGAGGGGCTTTACTCCCTCGTTACGTTTGATTAGCGAGGACGTATTTGTGTTACACAGACGCTGATGTTTGCTTATTTATTTATGGCAATGCACTTTTTGTACAATAGAATTTTGTGGAGACACTGAGGAATTTGCACATTTATTTTTATTATTTATTTTATTTTCTTTTTGCTGCAAGGAATAAATCAATACCATTTTTGCAAGAATATTTACATTTTTTAATTTATTATTTTAGTATTTTTTGCATATAATAAAATGATTAAAAATGTTGAAATATATAGATATACTTTTAAATAATTTTTTTTCACATTTTTTCCACATTTTTAATTTATTTTTTTTTGTATTTTCTACATGTAATAAAATGATATAATTATTTAAAAATGTTGAAATACATTTTTTTTTATTTTTTTTTTTTTTCTTTTACATTTTACTTTTTTTTTTTTTATTTAATTTTTTCCCTCCGTTGCTCCTCTACTTTCACACTCTCGTTCATGAGTCGAGCAGGATTCTCGAGTCCTCTTGACCGTCTCGGCTCTATCTCCCAAACAAATCAACCATCAGTGTAAACAGAGCCTCTGCGCTATTGAAAACCCAGCCTATTTTCCCCGTCCCTATCCCGTGATGCCTTGGAGGAACAGTGTGGGGCTGGGCGCTGTGGGTTTTCGATCTGCATGGGTGACATCAGCACTGTCACGGCGTGGGGCCTCTCCTCTTTATCCTGATTGGTTCATGTTTGAAGCAAATAGCTGCAGAGATGGAGCGGCTCATGGTAATAAATAGAATATGCCAGTCACATTAAGACGAAGGTGTCACGCTGGACGGAGGGAGAGTGACGGGGGATCGGACCACAGCCAAGGCCCGCCGCACCTTAGATATAGGTCATTGGGCTCATTTGGTGAAGTGAAAAACAGAGAAACACACAGAACCTGCAGCTCACAAGAGACGAGTTTAAATCTGGATATTTTAGACTTTATCACACAGGTGAGGGAGGTTAAAGAGGCTGAGGTTGTTTTGTACATAACAGTAAGGTTTATTACCTGAAAAATAAAAAAAAAAATAAATAAAAAAAAACCTGACATTGACTCGCTGTTGAATGTGCCACTGAGCAAGACACTTCACCTCCAGTGGCAGCTCCATTCTGTTAAAATGTGTTATATACGCCCTGTGCACTAAGAAGGTTTCTACTATTGATACTAATGTTACTACTACTAATACTAATACTACTAATACTGCTAGTACTACTACTACTACTACTACTACTACTACTACTACTACTACTACTACACTGATACTAATACTACTAATACTACTGCGCCTACTACTTCACTTATAGATCTGCAGTCAAAAAGGAATTCTGGAAACATGAAGTTCCAATTACTTTTGCTACTGCTACTACTACTACGACTACTACTACTACTGCTGCTGCTGCTACTGCTACCACAACTACTACTACTACTACTACTACTACTACTACTACTACTACTACTACTATTAATATTACTAATACTACTGGTACAAATATTACTGCTCCTACTACTTCACTTACAAATCTGCAATTGCAAAATAATTCTGGTAGCACAAAGTTCCTATTACTTTTACTACTACTACTACTACTACTACTACTACTGCTGCTACTGCTACTACTACTACTACTACTACCACTACTACTACTACCACTACTACTACTACTACTGCTGCTGCTACTGCTACTACTACTACTACTACTACTGCTACTACTACTACTACTACTACTACTACTACTACTACTACTACTACTACTACTACTACTACTACTAGTACTGCTGCTGCTATTATTTATACTGCTACTACTACTGCACCTACTACTTCAACTACTGCTACTACTACTTACAGATCATTCACCAAATTATTATTTTTAAACATAAAAAGTCACAATAATCACCACATTTCTTGCGTCATCGGCAAAAATACGACATTTTGATTCAGTTTTGTGTGATTTTTATTTGTTAAATTATATAAGATAAAACATATATGAACAAATATAAACGTGGCTCTTCCTCCTGTGACTTTACAAACTCTTCCTCTTCCTCCTGAGACTTTACAAACTCTTCCTCTTCCTCCTGCGACTTTACAAACTCTTCCTCTTCCTCCTGAGACTTTACAAACTCTTCCTCTTCCTCCTGCGACTTTACAAACTCTTCCTCTTCCTCCTGTGACTTTACAAACTCTTCCTCTTCCTCCTGTGACTTTACAAACTCTTCCTCTTCCTCCTGCGACTTTACAAACTCTTCCTCTTCCTCCTGCGACTTTACAAACTCTTCCTCTTCCTCGGACACTCTCAAAGTCTCGTTTAAACCTCTGTAACTTCACCGACGTCGCTCAAATCCGCCGTGCACAAAGCGCGAGTCGGGTTGGCGTCCCCGAGCACCTGCCAGGCGCTCTCCGACCCCCCTGTATCTGCGGCGGCGAGGAGACGGCGCCATGCTGCCTTATTTATATGAATCCGACGGCATATCTAAAGACAATGCCATCTGTCAAACGATAATTGAAGAACTGCCTCTGCAAACAAGACTCCGCTCCTTTCCAAATCCGTTATGAACCCGACGCCCAAACAAACACAGATTTCCACCATATATTTTTATTTTTTTGATTTTTCTTTTCCATGACACAAGCAAAACCGAGTTAATCATTGGAAATCGGGAGCGTATTTCATTTAGCGCAGACAGCTGATGGCGCAGACGAAGTGATCTATGGCAGTTGGGCTTCGCTTGACAAATCTACAACTCCAACTCATCAGAAATGCGTTAAGCTCATATCGTTTTTATTCGTTCACAAAAGGGGGGAGACCGGGGAGGGGTTCGCTTCTTCTTGTTGTTGTTGTTGCTCGAAGGCACGTGAAAAATAGAGTGACAAATGAGTGGCGGTGAGCGGAGAGGAGGAGGCGGGCGGGGAGCGGCGAGGGAGCGGCGAGGGAGCGGCGAGGGTTTTAATGGAGGAGGTAGAGATGATTCTTACGGCTGACATATGGAGTTGGTTTGTTAATTTATAGCAGCTCTTCAGACGACGAAGACGAAGGGAACGAAGGCGGAAATGACACGAGGAAAAAGAACGATGTGAAACAGGTTTGAGAAGGTGAAGGAAACGGGCGAAGTGTCAGGAAACATCGAGATCGGGGAAAGTTCAGGAGGTTATAACATGAGCGAAAAAAAAAAGGTCTGGTTCAGATTTACAGATAAATAATTTTGGGATTAAAATGTGAGTTTTCCCACAGAGTTTGTGGAATTTAGCTGGAAAATCTGATGCAGTTACAGAATTTTGAAGTGAAGCGACTTTTTTAAACATTCTCCAAAGTCCGAACGTGATCAGACGTGGATTTAAACTGAATTTTAAGATTTAAATGTAGCTTTTTAAATAAATAATAAAACCTGCTTTTGAATATTTTTGTAGCTTTAATCAGCTTCATAAAAATGTATTCTCATATTGAAAACTTGGAAAAAAAATTACAAAAAAAAACAAAAAACTAATTGGTGCAGTATACAGCACATAGACGTGTATTAATAAACCCTTAATAACATGTAATTACCAGTTAGAAGCAACTGTTCCACGGCTCATTATTTTAATTGAGGAAATCCATAAATACAGAATATTTCCTCCTCGAAATAACTCGATGCTTCGTTTATTTGTGAGGCACAGTTCACAACGTCAAAGAGTTTTACAGAAAAAAAAAGACAAAACAACAAATCAAAACATAAATAATCATCATTAAAAGAGAAAAAAGTAAAATAAAAAAAACCTCTTTCAGTCACAGGCGGAAAAACAGAACCGTCTGAGTCTGGATTTAAACATCCTCAAAGTCGAGGATTAAACCTGGATTAGTCCTGGTTTAGTCCTGGTTTAGTCCTGGTTTGGTCCTGGTTTAGTCCTGGTTTAGTCCTGGTTTAGTCCTGGTTTAGTCCTGGTTTAGTCCTGGTTTAGTCCCAGTTTAGTCCTGGTTTAGACCTGGTTTAGACCTGGTTCAGTCCCAGTTTAGTCCCGGTTTAGACCTGGTTCAGTCCTGATTTTGACCCGGTTTAGTCCCGGTTTAGTCCTGGTTTAGACCTGGTTTAGACCTGGTTCAGTCCCAGTTTAGTCCTGGCCTAATCCCAGTTTAGACCTGGTTTAGTCCTAGTTTAGTCCTAGTTTAGTCCCGGTTTAGACCTGGTTTAGTCCCGGTTCAGTCCCGGTTTAGACCTGGTTTAGTCCTGGCTTAGACCTGGTTTAGTCCCCGTTCAGTTCCAGTTTAGACCTGGTTTAGTCCCAGTTTAGTCCTGGTTTAGTCCCGGTTCAGTTCCAGGTTTATTCTCAGAGCTGATGTGTTGAATAAATTGCATCTGGCTCCAAATAGTCGACGTTCTCTCGACTCTTTTCTGAAACAAAATCACTTTATTTTTACTTTGACTTTTCGACCTTCACTTTGCAGAGAGACGATGCCGACTGTCACGTCGTGTGTAAGTTTGAGGAACACTTGGCTCTCCTCCTCCTCCTCCTCCTCCTCCTCCTCCTCTTCCTCCATCTCGTACCTGCGCTGGAGGAACAGTCATCGTAACTTCAAATGCAGACGAGACGAGGCGAACCGCGAGACAGGAAACTGCCGGGACCTTTCATCGAGGGGGGAACCAATTCAGCGGGGAGGACGACTTTAGACGTGACACCGAGCGGTATCAGAGGGGGCTGTGCACGTTTGAACAGCGCTGATGCAGAGGGAGAACAGGAGAAGAGAGGAGCACAGGGAGGAGGAGGTGGAAGTTCTCGCTTTGTTTAGAAGGAGATGGTTGGGAAGAAATTGGCATCTACAGGGATTATGACGACATGGTAAAAATCTCTCGTTTCGTTGTTCAGATTAGGATGCTACAACGAAATTAGGATTAAACAGAACGCAGAACTAAACCAGGACTAGAACAGAACCAACGAGAAGTTCACTGACCGTATTTTCTGGACAATAAGTGTGACTTTTTTCATAGTTTGTCGGGGCGACTTTTCCTCAGATGCGACTTATATGTGAAATGATTCAAATCTATAATGTCACATGTTGGTTCTTGTCACAGTCGAGGCTCTAGACTTGGACCAGTATCTCCTCCTGAACCACTGAACATTTAACATTTACACATTAACATCATTTAAAAGACTCTGAGAAACACTGAAGATGAAGAATTCAGTGGATTTATTGATTTGGACTGAGATCCAGAGTAAACTTGTTGTTTTTTCTGCTTTAGTTTGTGATTAACTGTTAATATCTGACGTGAACAAACCAGACACGTGTCAGTTCTGTCTGAGCTTCAGCTGAATAAATATAAATGTGTTGTGAGCCTGATGTTCTGATATTCACCCTGTTCTTACACATTTTATTCTGATTATTATAACTTGACTTAAAGATAAAATTACTGTTCTTGGTCTTGGATTTTGTCAAATTAATTTCCCCAAAAAATGCGACTTATACATGTTTTTTTCTTCATTATTTTGCATTTTTTGTTGGTGCGACTTTCTCCAGAGCGACGTTTAGTCCAGGAAATACAGAAGTTATTCTAAACTGGAGAATAGGAACTTTTAGTCTAATAAAAAGTCCGATCATTCAGTTGGTTTGTATTAAAGTTCTCTCAGCTTTAGTAATAATAATGCATTTATTTATTTATTTATTTGACTCTGGCTGAAGTGTTTCTCGTCCAGGTCTGAACCAAAATCAAAGAAACATTTGACAGGTTTGATTTTTCTTTTACTACACAAAATTATTCCTATTTCTAGTCAAAATTCCCCACGTTTTTGTTGGCCTAATCAAAAAAGTAAAGTATTAATTTAAAATAACGCTGCTGTGACGTTATTATAACAGATCAACCGTAATATTTACAACTTTAACGCCGTGAGTTTGAGACGTTTTAAAGATTTATAATATAAACACAAAACAGACTTATGTTTCACCCTCTAGAACCAAGACCCCGTTTCTTCTTTGGAAAATTATGAACATTGCTTAAAATTACTGCGATAAGTTCACCGAACACCGAAATATCCACTGTTTTTAATTCTTTTAATTTAGGATCAGGGCCAAATTTGACCCATTGGGCTCACTAATTTATCCAAAAAGAATATAAAACGTACTTCTAGACATTGTGCAAACTATTAAGATTAACAAAAAGAAACACAAATTCAGCTGAGAAGACAATTTTGTTTGTAGTTTTCCATCTTGTTACTGTCCCTCTGGCTCTTTTTAGTTCAATATTCATCCACTAGGGGTCTCTATGCAGGGGCCAGAAGTGGCACTCTGGGCTTTTGAAGTTAAATTTGACATATTTTGTTTTGTTTGTTCGTTTCTCTTGGGTTTTCTTAATAATCACGAGTCTGAAAATCGTCTTTATTTGTGAAATTTTAACACAAAATGGCCGTTCTGGACGGGGGAGCAGAACCGGACACAACACCTACGTTTCTACACAGACAGGGTGGGTGAAGTGTCTTGCTCAAGGACACAATGGCAGTTTGAGTTGGCTCTAACTTCATGACATTAAACAACCTTCAAAGTAAACGGTGGAAGTTCTCGCTGTGATGAACTTTTGTGCTTACATAATAAACGCTGCATTATTTATAGAAGCGTAACTCCAGACTCTTTCTTCTTTGTCTCTCTCAAACTCACTGTGGCACCTGTCATGGCCGCCGCCGCCGCCGTTTCTACCCCACAGTTTCCTCCCAGCGCCTACTTCCTGTTTCCTGTTTTCCCGCCCCCTCATTGGCTCCTGTGGCCTGGAGGTATCTGGGGGCGTGGCCACAGCGCGCTCTTCTCTCCCGACGACGAACATCTGCGCTCAAAACTAGAACAGTTTCCTCGTTCCCCACGCACCCCCTCGGAAACTTACACACGCCGTTCTTCATTTTTACATCTTAAAAATGTGAAAAACGAGCTCATTTGAATCGTTTTGCAGTTCTTCCTTCCTAGTTACTCACCGTGATGAGTTTATAAGCTCTTTTGACAACTTTCACAGCAGAGTTTTCACCTCGTCAATAAAGATAACAGCCACTAGCATGCTGACACACACTTCCTGATCACCCAGCACATTATGGGACATTAAAACTCTTCAGAATCAGACGTCACAGAGTCGACTGATTTTGGACTCGAGAGCCGCTCGTACGATGTGGAGTTAAATCAGGAGTTTACACGACATAAAAAGAAGAAAGTCACAAAAAACTGTCAAAAAAATAATACTTTTCTCATTATTCTGACGTTTTTATGGAAATAACTGACCCGAAACAGGAAAAGTTTAGACTGATTCATGTCGGACAGAGAGAAAAAAGGTCGATGTGTCTTTTTATATTGTAGAAGTAGAAGTAGAAGTAGAAGTAGTAGTAGGACCTGTAGTTGTGTAGTATGGTGGGTGTCAAATTAGTTTGCTGTTGTTGTAGAGCAGTAGTAATAACAGTAGTAGCACTGGCAGTAGTAGTAGTAGTAGTAGTAGTAGTAGTAGTAGTAGTAGTAGTAGTAGTAGTAGTAGCAGTAGCAATAGTAGCAGTGGCAGTAGTAGCAGTAGTAGTAGTAGCAGTAGTAGGAGTAGTAGTAGGTAGCAGTAGTAGTAGGAGTAGTAGGAGTAGTAGTGGCAGGTAAGTTGTATTCTGTAAGTCAAATTAGTGTTATTCAAAAGTGGCAGTAGTAGCTAGTAGTCGAGTAGTAGTAGTAGTAGCAGTAGTAGTAGTAGTAGTAGTTGATTTTCAGTAATTCTGTAGGTTAATCAACTAGTTATAGTAGTCAGTAGTAGTAGTAGGCAGTACTGCTGTCGTGATTTTGGGCTCTACAAAAATAAATTGAATTGAATTGAAAAATAGTAGCAAGTAGTAGCAGTGGCAGTAGTACTAGTAGCAGTAGTAGTAGAGTAGTAGTACTAGTAGTAAAGTAGTAGTAGTAGTAGTAATGTAGTAGTAGTAGTAGTCGTAGTAGTAGTAGCAGCAGCAGCAGAGTTGGACCTGTAATTGTAATCTGGAAGTCAAATTAGTGTTATTCAAAGTAATTGTAATAGTTGCTGTTGAGGTAGAGTACTAGTACTAGTAGTAGTAGTAGTCGTCGTAGTAGTAGTAGTAGTAGCAGTAGAATGAGTAGTAACATGAATAAAATCCAACTAATAGTAATCATAGAGCAGTACCTGTTCTGGCAATAGTAGTGGTAGAGTAGTTTCTCTGTATTATGGAAGTTAAATTAGTGTTATTTAAAGTAATTGTAGCAGTAGCAGTAGTAGTAGTAGTAGTAGGAAAAACCCTGTACATTCCCTTTAAGAGAAAAGAGGTACATTCCCTTTAAGAGAAAAGATGCAGCTGCTGAAGAAACAAAACTTCTACAAAGTTTTACCTCAGAGTGAAAAATACCGTGGCGTTTGTCCATTAGGTGCATCGCTCACGTCGTTTAGGATCAGTATCGATTTTCATCAGTGGATTTAATTGTGCATAAAAGAAATAATTAGATTTACACAAAGATAAAACAAAAGGAAGCAGCAGATGTGGAGGAGCCGGGTGGACATTTATCATATTATATCCACCTATGGAACAATGCACTTTTCAACACTATTATCCTCATCCATCCTCCGGTTTTAGGACAGAAACTCGTCTTTGACTCCGGCTTCACTGCAGACGTTTGGTTCAAGTCTAAAAGTTAAAATGTTCTTCTCTGAAAACTAAAAGTACCTCTGTGTTCTGCTGTTTTATTTCACACGCCTGTTGTCTGATTGTTGCTCAGGTATATTTAAAAAAAAGAGACTAGAAACAGTAAAAAACATCATAGTATTTCTGTTCGAGGGGTTAGTGCAGGAGGGAAAACTACGGCCCCGGGGCCACATGCGGCTCGTAAGGTTTATTAATCCGGCCAAACGTGACCAAATTATGGCGCAGTTCAGCTACATCAACCTTGTATTTGTCTTATTTTCTTATCAGCTCTTCTGCAAAAATGAGATTATCAAAGAAAAGAAAAGTGGAGAGTGTGTTTTTTATGTTTTCACTAAAGTCCGATCAAAGAATCAAGGCGAGTTTTTTTTGCTCTGTCGTAGGAGTGAAAACGTTTCTCTGCTCGTCCAAGTCTCTTCTTCATTTCTCGTCAGATTCCTGCTGGACACTGCCTTATATCTGTCTGAAGGAGGCGCTAATGAGGCTGAAGCTAACACACATATTGTTTACAGGCCTACGTCTAGTGAGCTAGCTTGAGTTAGCATAATCATACAGGCCCGTAATGGGTGCGCTAACACCTACTAGCATCCTGGCTAGTGTCGGTTTCTGTTCTGTCGCCTGAAAAGCAAACGCAGAGGCTCGGGGATCGTTCTGGAGATTTTTATTGTCTACAAAATAAAAAAAAACTAGAGCAAAAGTGTCCAAACTATGGCCCAGGGGCTAAATGTGGCCCTCAGACCAGCTTTTATTGGCCCACAGGCTCCTGCTGAACCGGCACAATTGACCATAACCAGAACTTTTAACAGGAAAACAAACTATTTCTACCACGATATCCTCAAACACAGACATAGAAATAAATGTAGACGTAGAAACAGACATAAAATAAAAGTGTTTCAGTTTTATTAAGGCGGAGTCTTGAGTTTAAAGCGCTGCACCGATCACCGTCTGTGGCTCTTTGAATATGTTTTGAGACGTGGCCCTCGATAAAAGTCTAAAGAGTCTAAAGAAAATGAGCACCAAAAGTTTTATATAAGAGTTAAACATTCTATAGACAAGAAAATTTAACAATGTGATGGAGTTAACCCTTTAAGGACTAATAGACCTTTATATCTCACCTACACTTTTCTGTTTTTAGCCATAAAAATCATGTTAAAGGAACTATCAGCCTGTACTTTTGTCTTTTTTCACGCAGCTCCCTCTATTTTACACCTTTATCCGTTCTTATTTTTCCTTTGGCGCATCAAAAACCTGACTCTGCTCGTGTTCGAGGGCGACATAAGAACATTACGTAATGACAGTGAGATATTTTAAGAGCCTCATGATTTGAGACGAACTTTGAAATTACATGAAGCACAGTCGGTTGTGGAGTTACGGTAACGGAAACTCCGCGACCACGAGTCTATCGGCGACGAGAACAGACTGACATATGGCCCCTGCTGCAAATGGGTACCAATGTTTACACCTTTGTTCTTTTTTGTCCATTTTACATAGATTTTAACTGGCTCTACCGTGTTCTTTTTGTCCATTTAATAGATTTTAAATGTTTCTTTTCCCACTAAATTCAAGCTAAATTCAAGTTTTTAAGTTTACGTCGTCGCTCTGACCCTCTGCAGCAGAAAAAAAAAGTTTGTTCACACATAATAAACCGACACAGGTGGTCTTCTTGTCTGTTTCGGTTTTATTTTACAGATAATTTACAACACTTGCGACGTCTGAACCGAATCTCCAACCTGACAAACTACGGTGATGAAAATGAAAATATAAAAGTATAATTGTTTCTTGATGAGTAAAGATGCAGAGCAGATATCAGTCATGTTTAAATTCCCATTGTTTTCTCTTCAAATCGTTGAGTTTTTTTTTGAAACCCCATTGGACCTGGCAGGTTTTGGTCCATGAGCTGAGAATCACTGCTCTGAGTCTCATTTCTTTGCGTTTCTTTGGTTGTTCTTATGATCAAATAACTGGTCCCTTTCTGATGATGTCATAAATCTGCGACGTTCAGCAAAACTGCAGCGTAAATTTAACCAAGAACAGTCTCATTCTTGGACAGGTTTTTGTCCTTATCTCCTCGATTCTTCAAGTGTCAGTTACGTCTAGGAAACAACCACATGGGCGACTTTTTCTGACGAGCAAGATTTATCGTTGAAGGATTTATAAAAACTTTATAGATGGACAAAGCTAACGTGCTAGCTGCCAAACACGAAGTGAGCAGTGAGCGTCGGCGCAGATCCGGCTCCATCGACCCACGAAATCAGGTCCTTCTTTCCCCGAGGTCGCTCCCGTTAGCAACAGGTTTGATTGACAGCGTCGCTAAGCAGCCACTTCCTGCAGACGGGAGGGGGCGTTACCTTCAACAGCCTCGCTCCCGATTGGCTCTTCGGTTGCTACGATACAGTCAGAAGTCGCCGACCTTTCAAACCTTTCACATCCGTCACAGCCTTTGTCCCTCCGCAGCAGCAGAACCGTCCGCTCCCTCAGCCTCTCCATCTCCCCGTCTCCACCTTCTCCACGTCGTTAACACCACCTGCCGCGGGTTTGAGCTCCGACACTTTTTCCATCCATAAACGCCGCCGCTGCTCCTCCATTAACCCGCCGTAAACAAGACAAACAAAAGCCGCACTTCAAAAACCCGGAGACGAGCGTCGCGTTCGGGAAGACGCCAATTATTCCCGGCACTTTTTCATTTTTCCAACATCAGAGAAGCTGCGACGCAATTCCTGCTTCTGCCGCGTCCCGCCTCACATCATAGAGGAAACCCGGCGTTCTTAAATAATTCAGCGACTCGTGTATTCCCTAAAATAAATAACTTTAAATGTGAATAATAAGGAGAATAAATATGATCATTTTAAAACAAAAACAAAATCGCTTTTTATCTGGATTTAAGTTGGACAAATGAAAAGTTGGACGACGCACAGGTTGATTAGGAATGTGTAAAAAGTGTTAATTAAATAAATAAATAAATAAAAGTGTCAGGAAGCAGGAAGTCGTCGTGTCTGTGGTTGATTAATCCAATTAGCACAACATACACGTGCATAATTAATACCACATTATAGCTCCAAACGTAACGCCAGCCTCGTTTTATTTATTTTTTATTTGTGCATAGAAGTAACTCAAGTGAAAAAGCCACAGTGTTTCTTGGAAAACAAAATTAATTAAATATTTATATATGTGAGCTAAACTTCACAGGCAAAGACAATATTTACACGGGACATAATTAGGCCGTTATTGTTGTTATTTTAAGGAGCGATTTCCTCCAGAATGGATCAAAGCCGAGGACACGGATTAAGAAACTAAACACGACGACTTTAGTTTGTTTATGCAACATTTATTTTTAATGTGGAGTTTACTTTTGTCTCCGAGCCACGAGCGGCGATGTAAAGAAACAAGAAACAAGGAGAGGAGGGAAAAGAAGAGGAATGTAGAAAAAGAGAGTAAAGAAACAAGAAGAAACAAGAACAGGAGGGAAAAGAAGAGAAATGTAGACAAAAGAGGAAAAGAACAAGAAAAAAGCAAGAAGAGAGGGAAAAAAGAGGAATGTAGACAAAAAAGGAAAGAAACAAGAAGAGGAGGGAAAAGAAGAGAAATACAGAAAAAAAGAGTAAAGAAACAAGAAAAAAACAAGAAAAGGAGGGAAAAAGAAGAGAAATACAGAAAAAAAGAGTAAAGAAACTGGAAGAAAAATACAGAAATAAAAGATTAGGAAGAACAGGAAGAATGTATAAAAACAAGAAAAAACAAAAAAAAAGAAAATAGAAACAGAAAAAGTATAGAAATAAAGGAGTATAGAAAGAAGAAAGAAAGAAGAAGAAAGAAGAAGAGAAATATAGAAAAAAAGAGTAAAGAACAGGAACAATGTATAGAAACAAGAAAAAACAAAAAAACAAGAAGAGGATGAAAAAAAGAAGAGAAATATAGAAAAAAAGAGTAAAGAAACAGGAATAATGTATAAAAACAAGAAGAAACAAGAAGAAAGAAACAGGAAAATGATAGAAATAAAAGAGTAAAGAAACAAGAAGAAAAATACAGAAATAAAAGATTAAAGAACAGGAAGAATGTACAGAAACAAGAAGAAAGAAGAAGATAGAAACAGGAAAAGTACAGAAATAAAAGAGTAAACAAACAAGAAGAAATAAGAGAAAACAACTGCCTCTCCTTCTCCCTCTCTTCTCTCCTCTCTCTCTTCCCCCTCTTCTTCCTCCTCTTCTTCGTCCTCTCTTCTTCTCCCTCCTTCTTCTTCCTCCTCCCCCTCTCTTCTTCCTCCTCCTCTCCTCCCCCTCTGTTCTTCCTCCCTCCTCCTCCTCTCTTCTTCCTCTCTCTTCCTCCTCTCTTCTTCCTCGTCTTTTCTTCTTCCTTCTCTCTTGTTTCTCCTCTTTTCTTCTTCCTCCCTCCTCCCCCCTCTGTTCTTCCTCCCTCCTCCCCCTCTCTTCCTCCCTCCTCCCTCCCCTCCTCTTCTTCCTCCCTCCTCCCCCCTCTCTTCTTCCTCTTTCCTCCCCTCCCCCTCTCTTCTTCCTCTTTCCTCCCCCTCTCTTCTCTCCTCCCTCCTCCCTCCTCCCCCTCTTCCTCCCTCTCCTCCCCCTCTCTTCTTCCTCCTCTCCCCCTCTCTCTCTTCCTCCCTCCTCCCCCCCTTCTTCTCCTCCTCTCCTCCTCCTCTCTTCTTCCTCCCTCCTCCCCCTCTGTTCTTCCTCCTCCTCTCCTCCCCCTCTCTTCTTCCTCCCTCCTCCCCCTCTCTTCCTCTTCCTCTCCTCCCCCTCTCTTCTTCCTCCTCTCCTCCCCCTCTCTTCTTCCTCCTCCCCTCCCCCTCTCTTCTTCCCTCCTCTCTTCCCCCTCTCTTCCTCCTCCTCTCCTCCCCCCTCTCTTCCTCCTCCTCTCCTCCCCCTCTCTTCTTCCCTCCTCCCTCCCCCTCTCTCTTCCTCCTCTCTTCTCCCTCTGTTCTTCCTCCCTCCTCCCCCTCCCTCTTCCTCCTCCTCTCCTCCCCCCTCTCTTCTTCCTCCTCCTCTCTTCTCTCCCTCTCTCTTCCTCCCTCTCCTCCCCCTCTCTTCCTCCTCTCCTCCTCCTCTCTCTTTCCTCCCTCCCCCTCACTCGTAGCGACCACGGGCCGGGCGAGCAGCTTGGCAGAGACACAGGAGCATGATGAGGACTCGTGGAGGGTCTTAGCAGGGTTTCCCTCCTCATCAAGATCTGAACAAAGGGGGCGGGTCTGCACGGCTGCTCTAAATACGGCCCCGGACTCACATACACACACTCCCACACACAACACACACAAAAGTTAAATGAAACAGAGGGAAGTTGAACAGGGAAAGTGAAGGTGAGACAGAGTTCATCTCATTTCAGACTCAACTTTTACTTCTTTTTGGCCCCTGAGCGAGAGAATAAAACGGGGCTGAAGAGACGGAGAGACATTCATTCAGCGACTGTTAAAGGCGGAAAGTGAAAGTGAAAGTGAAAGTATAACCGGTGTTTTCATACTGAAGTTCACACGTTCATCTTAAAAACTCTGTGGCGTCTTTAGGTTCAACAGAGATCGTCCAGTTTGAAGTTCTGGAAGTGTTTTTTTTTTTCCAAATTAATAATAAAGTTAATTAGTGATTTATTAAATATTTGAAAATGGACGTGAATGATCCTGTGTTTATCGGATTTATTGAAACTGTTTCCTGTGGCTCACACACGACGCTCTGACGCTCCAGGTAAAGTGTCACGACGCAGCTCGTGTGGGACAGAAACGAAAGAAACCGAGATGGAAAAGGGTAAAGTCAGAAGTAATTTAAAGAACAGGGATGATAAAGGTGAACTAAACAAAAGGGGATTAAAACATATTGAAACATTCGGCATCGTGCAAAGTTTAAACAAAAAGGTAAAGTAAAGGTAAAGTAAAGTCTTGATGAACAAACAGAGTCACTAAACACTGTAAAGACGAACAGATGAACTCAATCCTCTTAAAGGGGGAGGGCAGGTCGCAGGATTGGCCAGACTGAAAAACCATCCTCCAATCACAGACAAGAGCTCACAGCGCCAGGGTTTCAGGGGAAAGTCGACAGATTCAGCGACACACACGAAAAATATTGGACAGATCCAAACAACGAAAGGATCTACGGCTCAAACTCGCACAACTGAACCACGCCCGTCTCTCAAACAGTGACGGTCCAACTATGAGGCGCTCGTCTTTGTTGAGTAAACGACAGTGAGGAGCGGCGAGGACGACACGAGACGAGGCGTCAGAACGTCTCACAGAATAGGAAAGACATTAAAATCACACAAAAACATAAAGAATCACAAATAATCATCTGTCCTAACATCAGGCAGAGGGACCAAAAGATGCGGAACTCGGTTTAACAGTGTTTATTTTTTTTACAATAAGTGAATAGTTCAAGCAAATGACGGTAGATCAAACGAAGAGTTGGTGCTGGGAGCCAGTCGGGGCCCGGGGAGAACACAGAGGTGCAGAGACGTAGACGAGGGAAACAGCACCGGTGCAAGAAGGGTCAGAGACGAGGGTCCGGAGCTGGTCCAAAGAGCTGGTCCAAAGAGCTGGTCTAAAGAGCTGGTCCAAAGAGCTGGTCCAAAGACCGGGGTCTGGAAGGTGGCGCAAAAATCCAATGAGCAGGAAAATCAGAAAAAAGGAACATTACAAAAAGCTAAGCAAGAGTATTCACGTAGTACACGCGGACGATCTGACGCCGAGTGATGGTTTGATGGTTTCCAGGTGTGTGTGGGAGGAGCCAGGAACTCCGCCCAGCTCCAGACACAGACAGGTGAGCAGAGCACGAGGACAGCTACAGGGACCGTGACATCATCATAAATTACCATTAAACAGAAGAGGCAGAATAAAAACCTTTATATTATTATTATTTTCTCAGTTATATGCACAGCTAAACAAAACTGTTTTGAGCCTGGATTTAAACAGTGTCTCTATCTCCCTCCACACATCCTCTGAGCAGAAGAACATAAATCATGAGGAACCACACTGTGCTTTAGCCCACCTCCTCCAACCAGGCCAAAGTCCGACACGTTTGCACTGACGCTGGACAAATGCACCAGGCTCTAGGGGTTATTTCTGCTTGGACACGAGTCGACTGGTGTGAGCAGAACTTCAGTGGAACCAGGAGGAAACAGGTTCTACTTTGGTTCCACAGGCGGAAAATGCAAAAACAGTCGGACCTTCTCACTATGAGGCTGAAGCACTAACTTCACAACACACACAGCCAGCACCCGTCCTCCTGCTCCTCCCGCTCCTCCTGCTCCTCCCGCTCCTCCTGCTGCACCCGCTCATCACTCATCAACTAATGAGCGAAGCCTCCTCCTCATCATCCTCCTCCTCCTCTCCATCCTCCTCTCCATCCTCATCCTCCTCCTCCTCTCCCTCCTCCTCATCCTCCTCCTCCTCTCCATCCTCCTCTCCATCCTCCTCCTCCTCTCCATCCTCATCCTCCTCTCCATCCTCCTCTCCATCCTCCTCCTCCTCTCCATCCATCCTCTCCATCCTCCTCCTCCTCCTCATCCTCCTCTCCATCCTTGGATGGGTGACTGGTTCCCTTGTTGTAAAGCGCTTTGAGTGCCTTGAAAGGTAGAAAGCGCTATAAAAAATGTGACCATTTACCATTTTACCATTTATCCTCCTCTCCATCCTCCTCCTCCTCCTCCTCCTCCTCCTCCTCTCCATCCTCCTCTCCATCCTCCGCTCCATCCTCATACTCCTCCTCCTCCTCCTCCTCTCCATCCTCCTCCTCCTCCTCTCCATCCTCCTCCTCCTCCTCCTCTCCATCCTCTCCATCCTCTTCCTCTCTGCTCTAATGCGACAGGGCAGCACTAAACGTCCACACTGCACTTTGGACATCACATGTGTTGAACTGTCAGCTCCTCCTCCTCCTGTCCCGGGGCAGTGTTCTACCTCCCCCGTCTCCCCCGTCTCCCTCGTCTCTCCCCCTCACGGGCCTGTCCCATCACGCCAACAAACCCTGATGCTAGCACGACTTAAACTTCAACCCTCCTCACTACTTCCTGTGTCTCTCTCCGGCGGCGGTGCGCGTGTCACCTCTAACTAAACAGACATCTTTGCTAATATGCTAATGCTAATCAACAATCGTAGCTGTTCTCGTCGGGACGCTGCTGTTGTCGCTCGCCGTCCTCGCGCTGCGGGCTTGTTGACGTTGTCCCCATCACGCTGATTTTTATCCGCCGCACATAAGCGTCCGTCTGACGAGCCGAGCGGTTCTTTGTGCGAGTCTATTTGGAGCATAATGAGATTACAAATGTACAGACAAATGCGAGCTACCACTGCCAAAAACAATTAAAGGGGATGTCTTATCTTCTTATGTTACATTTAGGGCACTCGAAGAGACACTCGACAAACAGAAAACACTGGTGATGGTGAGAGTGAGGAGCAAAAGATCTGGCAGTTCAGAGACTGTTAAAGCTATATTACGTGATTTTCAAACTGCAAAAGGAGGAAGGAGGAGTTCAGATGATCAGGTCCTTCATAAAACTCACAAATCCACAGACTTTATATAAATGGACAGAGCGAACCTGCTAACGCCGCCGCCGCCGCCGCCACTGCGCTCCAAACAGGAAGTGAGGAGGATCCTGGGGGTTTTATTTTTATTTCCCTCTTCTTCCTCCCCCTCTTGTCCCTCTCTCTTCTCCCCCTTCCCTCCCTCCCTCCTCCTTCTTCCCTCTCTTCTCTCTCTCTCTCTTCTCTCTCTCTTCCTCTCTCTCTCTCCTCTCTTCCTCCTCTCCATCTTCTCCCTCTATCTTCTCTCTCTCCCCTTCCTCCCTTTTCTCTCTTCCTCCTCTCCCTCTTCTTCTTCCCTCTCTTTCCTCCCACTCTTCCTCTTCTCTCTCTTCTCTCTTACTCTTCTCTCTCTTCTTCCTCCCTCTCTTCTTCCTCCTCCCCCCTTCCTCCCTCTCTTCTCCCTCCCTCTCTCTTTCCTCCTCCCTCTTCTCCCTCTCTCTCTTCTCTCTCTCCTTCCTCCCTCTTCTTTCCCTCTCTCTCTTCTTCCTCCTCCCCCCTCTCCCTCTCTTCTCCCTCTCTCTTCGCTCTCTCCTTCATCCCTCTCCTTCCTCCCTCTCTTTCTCTTCTCTCTCTTCTCTCTTCCTCTTCGCGCCGTCTTCTCTCTCTCTTCTTCCTCCCTCTCTTCTCTCTTCCTCCTCTCCCTCTTCTTCCTCCCTCTCTTTCCTCTCCCTCTTCTCTCTCTCTTTTTCCTCCTCGCCGCCGCTGTGTTTCTCCACACAGGAAGTGATGATGATCCAGGTGTTTTTATGTCACTATTGTGTCTGTAAATCCACATATGAATATTAAAAACAGACAGATCAGGTCTTTCTTTCTCGTTCCCGTTCTCATTCTCGTTCTCGTTCTCGTTCGTTCCCGTTAGCGTTAGCAACAGGTTTGATTGACAGCGTTGCTAAGCGCCCTGTTAAACTAGGTGCAGACGAGCAGGTTGAGAAGCTCTGGTCCTACAGTCTTGAACTTTATCTGTAAATAGATGCACATTAGTCCTGGACACATCTGCAGGTTGTTCGTTCATGAGAAGGTCTACAGACAGGGGGCGCTGTGGGGCACTTCAAGCACTTCATTTGCTTGTTTCTGTTTCATTGTTGATTTTCTGACTTTCCGTTGGTTAAATCAGTTCTCATGTTCAGCTCTAAGAGGCGACGCTGCTGTGATTCTGAAGGGGCGTTACCTGCAACATCCTCGCTCCTGATTGGCTCTTTGGTTGCTATGTGAACTTCAAACATCTGGACTCCTGCAGCTCTTGTGTAAAGTTGGTTTCTCTGCTGCGTTAATCACTAAATCCACTTCTCGTTCAGTTTATCAAAGCTGGAACTAGACTTTTGGGGTCAATATTATCTGTGAACATTTTCTTTGCACTTTGGTTTTGTCTGTGAAAAACACTTATTATTCCTTTATTTTCCATTATTCTTGGGGCATCTCTGGTATTAAAATGTGGACGGTAACACCACTGGGTTTGTGAGTTTGACCCATGTGACTCAAAGTACCACTGTACAATGAGGGTTCGTTCCTCGGTGCTGGATTTGCTCAGATTAAAGTGGGAAGAGTCGTTCTAAACGCTCTGAAAAAATAAAAGAAAAATATTTAGAAACAAAAGAGTTACGAGTGTTTTTTAACTGTCAGTGACTTTTGGGCCGCTCTGTATCTGTCTCCTCCAGTCCTGAATCACACTGGGGTCATTTATTGCTCTTGTTGAATTTACCAAATGGGTCAAATGCAGAGGACAAACTTACCAGTTAAAACAGAAACTATATTCTCCGTAACTTTACAGAACTTTGAGGATTTTGACCTGAGCAGCTGCTGCGTGACCAACTCAAACTATCCAACTTCTCAGTATTTTGGTAGAGACTGAAAACACAGGAGAAGTCACCCGAGGCTTCATCTCAATGTCGTCATGAAAAAGCACTTAATATTTAAATTTTAATCCAAATGTTTCCGAATAACATCTTGGCTTTACCTTAATTGCCCCCCAAAACACAGAGTTCCTTGGGCCTGCTCTAAACGAGATTTATACCTGGCAAAAGTGGCACATTTTGGTGAGCGGTGGCCATTACACCAAACATTTGAGAAGCAGACAGATGTTTTAGGTCCAAAATCCTCGGCATGTTCCAGATGGGCCAAAACACAGACGCGTTTGTGAAACTCGGATGTGGTGAGACTGTGTCGAGTTTTCATGCTTCTGTGGAAGTTTAAAGATTCACCATGTAACTTTTCTGATGCAGATAAATCAGATCTGTACAGAGACAAAACAGAGAGACATGTTTTTTTTTGTTTTTTTTTTCAATAAATGACTTTATTGACTGAATTAACAGTGTTTTACTTTAATACTTCGGATGGAATATTATTAGGAAATAAATTCAAGCAGATACAAATATTGTTTCCAGTAAATCAAATACGATCCATCCATGTTCTTCTTCTTATCTGGGGCCAGGTCTAAGAAGGGACTCCCAGACTTCCCTCACCCCAGACACTTCCCCAGCTCCTCCGGTGGGACCCCAAGACGCCCAGAGACATGGTCCCTCCAGAGTGTCCTGGGCCTTCCCCGGGCCTCCTCCTGCTGGGACATGAACACCTCCCCAGGGAGGCGTCCAGGAGGCATCCTGAGGAGATGCCCAAGCTTCAGCTGCTCCACTCGACGTGAAGGAGCAGCGACTCTACTCCAAGCTCCCCCCGTGTGACCGAGCTCCTCACCCTGTCTCTAAGGGAGCGCCCAGCCACTCTGAGGAGGAGACTCATTTCAGCCTCTTGTATCTCTGATCTTGTCCTTTGGGTCATTACTCAGAGTCATGACCAGAGGTGAGGGCAGGACGTAGACTGAGGTAAATCAAGAGTTTTGTCTTTGGACTCAGCTCCTTCACCACGACAGACGATACAGCGACATCATCACTGCAGACGCTGCACCGATCCGATCTGATACTAATCTATACTAAGATTAGTATCGAAACTAGATACTCATTTGAGCAGGTATCGATACTGAGAAAGTGAAACTGACAAAACAGAAATGAACCTGAATCTGTTTATAATGATGTCGAACTGCATCTTTCACAAATATAAGAGAAAAAGATGAATTTACACCGATATATCACTATGAAACTACTGGATAAACCAGGACTAAACCGGGACTAAACCAGGACTAAACCAGGACTAAACGAGGACTAAACCAGAACTAAACTAGGACTAAACCAGGACTGAACCAGGACTAAACCAGGACTAAAACAAGACTAAACCAGGACTAAACCAGACTAAAACCAGGACTAAACCAGGACTAAACCAGGATCAAACCAGGACTAAAACAAGACTAAACCAGGACTAAACCAGGACTAAACCAGGACTAACCAGGTCTAAACCGGGACTAAACCAGACTAAACCAGGACTAAACCAGGTCTAAACCAGGATCAAACCAGGACTAAACCAGGACTAAACCAGGACTAAACCAGGATCAAACCAGGACTAAAACAAGACTAAACCAGGACTAAACCAGGACTAAACCAGGACTAAACCAGGTCTAAACCGGGACTAAACCAGGACTAAACCAGGACTAAACCGGGTCTAAACCGGGACTAAACCAGGACTAAACCAGGACTAAACCAGGACTAAACCGGGACTAAACCGGGACTAAACCGGGACTAAACCAGGACTAAACCAGGACTAAACCAGGACTAAACCAGGACTAAACCAGGTCTAAACCGGGACTAAACCAGGACTAAACCAGGACTAAACCAGGTCTAAACCGGGACTAAACCAGGACTAAACCAGGACTAAAACAAGACTAAACCAGGTCTAAACTGGGACTAAACCAGGACTAAACCAGGACTAAACCAGGACTAAACCAGGTCTAAACCGGGACTAAACCAGGACTAAACCAGGACTAAACCGGGTCTAAACCGGGACTAAACTAAGACTAAACCAGGACTAAACCAGGTTTAAACCGGGACTAAACCAGGACTAAAACAAGACTAAACCAGGACTAAACCAGGACTAAACCAGGACTAAACCAGGACTAAACCAGGACTAAACCAGGACTAAACCAAGACTAAACCAGGACTAAACCAAGACTAAACCAGGTCTAAACCAGGACTAAATCAGGACTAACTCTGAACCTCTGACCTCTGAGGATTACACAGATCTAAGACACATGGTGATAAAATAAAGTTCTACTATTTAATTTTGTAAATCACTTTCTATCGTCTAAATAAAGAGTTTTTATCATTATTTTATCAGAATCGAATCAGTTCCTTCGTATCAAAAGTAGTGACACTAGTACAAATCTTATAAAAACTACATTTCCCTGAAGAATACTGTTGTACTAAAACAAAGTCATAGTTTATTCAGTAAGTTATTCATAATTTGAGTCCACGTCTCAAAATGAAACAAAACTGGATTTAAAAAGATTTGTTCAATCCACGGCGCCGATTACTCCTGGCTAACCACTCTGCCAAAGCGAAACACTTCTTCTATTTCTGACTCTTTTCAAATGAACTAAAAGAACATAACGTGTGCTACTATTTTTCACAACTGCTCCTTTAGTGAGCGCTCGGAGTACCTGCTCTGCACAGATGGTGGTTCAAATACGACTAAAGCGTCGGAGAGGGGGCTGAACGACTCTTTTATCATAAAGGTGCCGAGTATTCTTAGCTGCGCCGGAACTGGTTTCAAATACTTTAACATAGGACAAAGATAATACAGCAATGGTAAAGTTGGCTGGAGATACGGGGAGCGCCGCCAAGAGTAACTAGTATTTATATCTTTTATTTGGAGCCGTTTCAAGGTGCTGGCAGACGGCGCCGAGCGGTGGGTGGTGGTGTTGGCCTTCGTGACACGAGCGCTGCCTCTCACTACATAACATTATATTACTTCTATATTAGTTCCGACAGGGGGCTGGTGATTTACATTTTTCTTCTATTTTAAAGCTCCAAAATAGGCTTTAAAGGCGCACTGTGTAACTTTTCTGAAGGGGGTCGTCGGGAGCGGGATGGAGGCTGTCTCGCTTTGAATCGTTGCAGAAAAATACCTGGAAAAAAGTGGATTCTTCTGCTGCGTTTGTGTGTGGAGGCGTGTTTCTCTGAGCCTGATTATTACCTGTGAAGGGAGTATTTAATGCCATACTGTGGAATTTCTCAGGCAAAGCCGCTTCTCCACGGAGACAAGTTGGAAAGAGGCGTGTCTGAACTGTGCTTCTGTTTTCAGGCTTGAAATAAACGACAAGTGAATGAGTCTGACGCTGCATTTGGTCGATACTTTGAGCAGGTTTTCGGTCGTTTAAAGTTGATCTGACACTGGAAACTTTTCACTTACACAAACGTCCAAAGCTCAAAGTGGAAGTTTTCAAGTGAACAGCTCCTTTGGTTCTGGAGAAAATGAGAATTCCAGCACAGAAATGATCCAAATGATTCCAGAAATGAAGCTGTGTGGAGTTTAAAATGCACATGATAACCTGTCAATAATCTGTCAAACTGAAAGCTCAAATCTTAAGCTTGACTTAAAGGGCGGTTAAAATAATCGGCCTGGCCCCCTGTCGTCTTCAGGAGATCTTCCAAGACACACAAGTGAAACTGGGGAGTAAAATATGTAATGACCCGACTCACATCCTCCACAACCAGTTTGAGTTAATGCCTCAAGAAGAAGGTGCAGGACCCAGCAGCAGACGAACAGGTTTAAGAACTCATCTGTTCACCTTTCAATTTTCCTGCTGAACTTGAAGAAATAATGTTCTACACTATGAGAGTGTGCAGTGTCCACCTGAGGCAGAAAGGCCCCAGGGAATGTGCAATACTCACCTCTACACTTTAGGCCCCGGAGAATGTGCAATACTCACCTCTACACTTTAGACCCAGAGAATGTGCAATACTCACCTCTACACTTTAGGCCCCGGAGAATGTGCAATACTCACCTCTACACTTTAGGCCCCGGGGAATGTGCAATACTCACCTCTACACTTTAGGCCCCGGAGAATGTGCAATACTCACCTCTACACTTTTAGGCCCCAGGGAATGTGCAATACTCACCTTTACACTTTAGGCCCCAGAGAATGTGCAATACTCACCTTTACACTTTAGGCTCTAGAGAATGTGCAATACTCACCTCTACACTTTAGACCCCAGGGAATGTGCAACACTCACTTCTACACTTTAGGCCCCAGAAAATGTGCAATACTCACCTCTACACTTTAGGCCCCAGAGAATGTGCAATACTCACCTCTACACTTTAGGCCCCAGAAAATGTGCAATACTCACCTCTACACTTTAGGCCCCAGAAAATGTGCAATACTCACCTCTACACTTTAGACCCCAGAGAATGTGCAATACTCACCTCTACACTTTAGGCCCCAGAAAATGTGCAATACTCACCTCTACACTTTAGACCCCAGAGAATGTGCAACACTCACTTCTACACTTTAGGCCCCAGAAAATGTGCAATACTCACCTCTACACTTTAGGCCCCAGAAAATGTGCAATACTCACCTCTACACTTTAGACCCCAGAGAATGTGCAATACTCACCTCTACACTTTAGGCCCCAGAAAATGTGCAATACTCACCTCTACACTTAGGCCCCAGTGAATGTGCAATACTCACCTCTCTACACTTTAGGCCCCAGTGAATGTGCAATACTCACCTCTACACTTTAGGCCCCAGTGAATGTGCAATACTCACCTCTACACTTTAGGCCCCAGTGAATGTGCAATACTCACCTCTACACTTTAGGCCCCAGGGAATGTGCAATACTCACCTCTACACTTAGAACCCAGTGAATGTGCAATACTCACCTCTACACTTTTAGGCCCCAGGGAATGTGCAATACTCACCTCTACACTTTAGGCCCCAGAGAATGTGCAATACTCACCTCTACACTTTTAGACCCAGGGAATGTGCAATACTCACCTCTACACTTTAGACCCCAGAGAATGTGCAATACTCACCTCTACACTTTAGACCCCAGGGAATGTGCAACACTCACTTCTACACTTTAGGCCCCAGAAAATGTGCAATACTCACCTCTACACTTTAGGCCCCAGAAAATGTGCAATACTCACCTCTACACTTTAGGCCCCAGTGAATGTGCAATACTCACCTCTACACTTTAGGCCCCAGGGAATGTGCAATACTCACCTCTACACTTTAGGCCCCCAGTGAATGTGCAATACTCACCTCTACACTTTAGGCCCCAGTGAATGTGCAATACTCACCTCTACACTTTAGGCCCCAGTGAATGTGCAATACTCACCTCTACACTTTAGGCCCCAGGGAATGTGCAATACTCACCTCTACACTTTAGAACCCAGTGAATGTGCAATACTCACCTCTACACTTTTAGGCCCCAGGGAATGTGCAATACTCACCTCTACACTTTAGGCCCCAGAGAATGTGCAATACTCACCTCTACACTTTTAGACCCAGGGAATGTGCAATACTCACCTCTACACTTTAGACCCCAGAGAATGTGCAATACTCACCTCTACACTTTAGACCCCAGGGAATGTGCAACACTCACTTCTACACTTTAGGCCCCAGAAAATGTGCAATACTCACCTCTACACTTTAGGCCCCAGAAAAATGTGCAATACTCACCTCTACACTTTAGGCCCCAGTGAATGTGCAATACTCACCTCTACACTTTAGGCCCCAGGGAATGTGCAATACTCACCTCTACACTTTAGAACCCAGGGAATGTGCAAAATATGCTAATTAGGGGAAGCTGGTGCAATATCATCAAATGTAGAGGGTTTTTTTTTTTTTTTTTTTTTTTTTTTTTTGATGAACTGCATTAATTGTTATGTCCACTGTGTGTGTGTGTGTGTGTGTGTGTGTTATGTGTATATTTTCATAGGTGGCATGAGTTCCCTTGTCCCAAGACCAATTTCTCCTAAGGGAGACAATAAAGGCTAATCTAATCTGATGTAATCTAATCTAATCTAACAAAATGATCACATGACACATAAAGTTCCTTGTTGTGATGCATCAGAGCTAATCACCATGGTAACAACACTCACTCACACGGCGTAACGACGAGATGTGAGGCCGTGTCCAGCAGAAATCTGAAGTTGAACTTGGACGAGGAGCAAACATCGTCGCTCTGACCTGTCGCTGGAACATGATGTGTACTTTTTAAACTGTAGTAAAATAAAAATTCAAATCTGTCACTGGACAAAACATTTTAGAATGAAGAGCTGCTCGTATAAACCAGGACTGAACCAGGACTAAACCAGAACTAAACCAGGACTGAATCAGGACTAAACCAGGACTGAACCAGGACTAAACCAGGACTAAACCGGGACTAAACCGGGACTAAACCTGGACTAAACCAGGACTAAACCAGGTCTAAACCAGGACTGAACCAGGACTGAACCAGGACTGAACCAGGACTAAACCAGGTCTAAACCAGGACTAAACCAGGACTAAACCAGGTCTAAACCAGGACTAAACCGGAACTAAACCAGGACTGAACCAGGACTGAACCAGGACTAAAACAAGACTAAACCAGGACTAAAACAAGACTAAACCAGGACTAAACCCAGGACTAAACCAGGACTAAACCAGGACTGAACCAGGACTAAACCAGGTCTAAACCAGGACTAAACCAGGACTAAAACAAGACTAAACCAGGACTAAAGCAGGACTAAACCAAGACTAAACCAGGTCTAAACCAGGACTGAACCAGGACTGAACCAGGACTAAACCATGACTAAAGGAACTTTATGTGTCATGTCATCATTTTGTTAAAGTCTCATGTCACTTTCTTTCTGATCTGTTCTAATGTTTCTCCTCTTTAAAAAACAGACCTGGGCTTGTGTTTTGTTTCATTCACACATGTTTGACAGACACTCCGTTCCACCTTGTGACATCATCATGTGCGTTTTAAACTCCACCCAGCTTCATTTCTGGAATCATTTGGATCATTTCTGTGCTGGGATTCCCATTTTCTCCTGAACTAAAGCAGCTGTTCACTTGAAAACTGCCACTTTGAGCTTTGGAGATGCAGACAGTGTGACTCAAACGAGACAAAACACAAGTCCAGGTGTTTTTGAGGAGGGAGCAGCGTTAGAACACGGCGTAACGCTCAGACGAGTCCATTTTGTGTAATATAGAACCTTTACTTAACAATAATTCACCTCGTTCCTCGTCTGCTCGTTCTGCCTCTGCACTTCCATGTTTGTTGTTTCCACCTCACGTATAATTCTATAGTAATTCAAAGTTATTGCATCTTTCTGTCACTCGCCAATACGTCTGCGGAGCCCAACTGTATGTGCATCTTTAATCCCTTATGAGAAAACACCGGCGCCACTGAAAAACACATTTGTGAATCGCTCGTCCATCCATCTCTCCATCTCTCCACCTCTTTCTTCCTGTCGGCGTCGCTCCTTTCTCACTAAGAAACGCATTACTCTCCACTCCACCGATATAACTACTCCGCTTCACAACAACTGTACAATTAAAAGCTGATTTCTGGCGTGGAGATTTTAATGACGGAGAGGCCGGCGGCACAGATGGCTGCTGTTATTGGAGGTACAAAGATAGACTGCGCTGTTTGAACGCCTTCAGATCAAATGCCAGTGGTTATCAATTAGAAGCTGAGGTAAAGCCGGTGACAACATGAAACCGCGGCCCTCACCTTCGCTGGAGACGTTAGCGACGTTAGCGATGTTAGCCGCGAGACGGAGCGAGCCCATATGTTAGTGTCAGCGACTTCGCACGAGCCCAGATGTTGCATAATGACATCGTGGATTAATAAATAAGAATTAACTTTACAAAGAGTCCAGATATAATTTAAACTACTGCGACGTTGCATTTCCATACCGCCAAAACAGAACAGAGCGGGGATTTCGCTCCAATTTACTCGACGAGCTTAATGTCGTCTAATCGTATAGGAAAGAGCAATAATGAGGAGTGAAATTTGGGGACTTTTGGGAAAGGCTACTCCGGTGCCGTCATTCTGCTTCAAAGAAAAAAGATAAATTATTATGCCATTAAAAGTGAACTAATTAAGGAAGGCTTCTTTTAAGAACTCATTAACTGCAGCCTCATTTACATAATGATGCATATTAATTAAGTTTTAATGAATCTGAATTTCCAGCAAGCCGCATTTCTTTGGCTGTGGAACAAATTGAACAAATTATTTAAAAGTGTTCTTGAATCTACTTTTCACACCAAAGGGGAGGAAGAATGCAGTCACGTGTGTGGAATCATATTTTCTCCTCCCGGTGCCCATCTGTTCATTTATTTTAAACGTGATCGTTTAGCCTTTTGTTTCCTAAACCGCAGAGACTCACTCAGCAGAACCGGGAGGTAAAGGACCGATGTGAAGAGAGAAACTCAGCTCTGTCCACTTCACAGACCTGTCGTTTGTGCAGGTCTCGCTCCCATGATGCACTGGGGGGACATAATCTACGACTGTATTTGCTTCATAAAAACACGTCTGAACTGTACAGACTCGTGTTTTTATGACGGAGGAAAAACATGTAAAAAAAACCATTTATTTATTCTGACCTCAGTGTCCAAACTCCTCACGACGCTTCAAAGTTTGAATCTAACGTATTTAATGTCGTTAGTCTTCACTTATTATCATTATATTACAGGATTAGTTCATCATAGTTCATCATTCTCTCATAGTTTATTAATCATTAATAAATGTTTGAGTTGATACTTAAATCTGCATTTACAAACACAAATGATCAGTTAAGTGAGAAATAAGAGCAACTACACACAACACAAGCCAGATAATTGCTAATTAAGGTCGTAATTGAGTAATTATTAAGCCTGAATCACTGTTAATTAAGTGTTTGTTCATGCTTTATTAAGGCTTAATAGTGAGTAGTTATTATAAAGTGTTTTTACTCATTAGAACTAAAGATTGTGACTAGTTTGACAGAGATAAACTCCAGTGCCGTGTCTGTGGTGCAGCTGAGTCAACAGGTGAGAGTCTAAAGCCTCTGCGGCTCAGTTGGTAGAGCGTTTGCCCACTGATCTGAAGGTTTGTGGTTTGAATCCCGCTCCTGACACAGACATCATTGGTTAAAGGTGTGTGTGAATGTGTGAGAGCTTTAAGTGTCTTGAATGTGGAAAATTGCTGCATAAAAGCTGATCATTTTCCATTTTTTTCTTTTTTCAACCAAATATTTGTTGAGTTTGAAGCCCCAGTGCAGAGCGAGACTGTCAGACGAGTCAGCAGCTGTTGTGATTCTAACGTCTCTGTGTTTCGAGGCAGAAAAGACAAAAAGTGTAGAATCCCAGCTCCGTCCTGCACAGAGCGATCACACCTGTTCATCTCCACAGTCGGGATAAGACTCCGGCCTCCGCTCCTCCAGAGACGCTCAGGCCACACTCCCGCTCGGGACATCCCAGAGGAGGAGCGCCTCGGGAGGGGGTTAAACTGACACCACTGCCCCCTCCTTCCCCACGCACAGCGCCCCCTGCAGGAGAAGCAGGAGAAGCAGGAGAAGCGCTGGCTGCTCCGTACAGCGAGCGCGAGGTCAGAAGTCACTGCTTCATACGAGACAAGCTGGCGGAGCAGTGTGAGGGAAAGAAGCAGATGTTGGTTAATTAGGGGAGATGTGAGTGACAAGATGGAGCGTGAGGTACAGAGGCGTCCGTAGAGCGCAGCTGTTTATGGCTCGTCTTTGTCAGTCACAGCCCCCCACGAGCTCCACCGAGCTCCTCCGACTCCACCGAGCTCCACCGAGCTCCACCGAGCTCCACCGACTCCACCGAGCTCCCAGAGACGAGCCGCTCCACACGCATCAAAACAGAATTAAGCCCGATTCAGTCCAAAAGAGTTTCACTGGAATATGTTTGTGTGAATGAGCAGCGTCACCTTCTGCATCTATCCTCTTCTCTCTCTCTCCCACTTCTCTCCTTCTCTTTTCCTGTTGCTCATCCTTCTCTCTTTCTCTCTTTCTTCCTCTCTCCTGCCCTCCCTCTTACTATCGCTCTCTCTCTCTCTTGTTTTTGTTTTGTGTGAATGAGAAGTACCACCTTCTTTCGATCTGTGCATTTTCCCTTTCTCACTTTCTCCACTCTTTCTTTCTTTCTCTCTCTCAGCAGCAGCTTTCACCTCCTCCTCTCTCTCTCACGTCCTCCTCTCTCTTTCTCCGCTCTCTCTCCTCTTGTCTCCACACCTTTTTCTCTCTCATCCTTTCTACCTCTTTCTCTCTCTGTTGCACTCTCACCTCCTCTTTACTTTCGCTTTCTCTCTCTCTCAATCTCCTACTCCTCCCCTCTCTCTGCTCTGCTCACTTTCTCCCTCTTTCTGCCCCTCCTACCCCATCTCTTTCTCTCTCTGTTAAATCCCTCATCTATTTCTCCCACCTTTCTACTCCTGTCTGTCTCTCACCCACCACCTCTCTCTCTCTTTCCCTCTCTCTTTCCCCTCTCTTGTGTCTCTTTCTTTCTCTTGCTCTCTTTCCCTCTCTACCCTCTTCTCTCTCTCCCCGCTCTCTCATATCTTTTTCTCTCACTCTCTCTATCCCTTCCACCCTCTTCTCTTTCTTTCCCTCTCTTATTTCCCTCTTTCCCTCCCTCTCTCTGTCCCTCTCTACCCTCTTCTCTCTCTTTCCCTCTCTCTCTCTCATATCTCTTTCTCTCCCTCTCTCTGTCCCTCTTCTCTCTCGTTCCCTCTCTTATTTCCCTCTTTTTCTCACTCTCTCTGTCCGTCTCAGAGTCGATGGAGCTGGACGTTTATCTCCACAGTCTACGCTCTAACTCCCTCCCAGCTTCCTCTCCGTCTCCCCCTCTTCTTCTCTCTCTCTCTGTCTCCCCCTCTTCTTCTCTCTCTTCTTCTCTCCCCTCTCTCCTCCTCCTCACTCCTCCGTCTCCGCCCCTCGAGACGACAGAGCTTCAGTCATTTACCCAAAACAAACAGAACGAGATTCCTCATTTGGAGCGTCATACATTTCCTCGAACCGTTTTCCTGTCTGATAAAAAACTACATTTTCGCCCGGCTGAAAATTGCTCATATTCGACGGTTGATGAATGGAGCCTGTTCATCTGCATTTCCACGGCGCTCGTGTTTGTGGAAGCTCTTTCTCTTTATTTTCAGTAGAACATCTTTAAAATATTCACGTCAACAAAAGCCAAATGGTGCGAGCGTATGGTGAACAAGGTGAAGTGTGCTCGATGTGGACGAGAGTGCTCGGGCGGAGGAGTGGAGAGGCGGAGGGAGGTGGAGGAGCGACGGCTCTTCTTATGAGACCTATTGAGTCCAATGTAGGTCCTGGGCATTTATTACAGAACAGGGCTGTGGAGAGGAGGCGCTGCAGGGGCTGGAGGTGTGGGACTGTCTGGAAGATCACAGATACGAGCGACTGAAATGGTTTCCTCCGCAGGGTGGCCGAGCGCTCCCTCAGAGAAAGGGTGAGGAGCTCGGAGTAGAGCCGCTGCTCCTCCACGTCGAGAGACATGTCCCACTGGGAGGAGGCCTGTCTTTCTTTCTTTCTTTCTTTCTTTCTTTATTTGACAGGGACCATGTACAAATTCTTTAATAGAGTAAGAAAAGATGATTTGTACCAGATTTAGCTCCTGCTCCTCCTTCAGTCCCTGGGCAGGTGACACACATTAAAAAACACATTTACAATATACGATGAACAGTTTAATACAATAAAAAATGTCCCATGTCCAGTTCAGTCTGTTCAGTCCAGACTCATATAAAAATCCTTCTGTGAGGTTCATACTGTGACAGAGCAGCATCAACTCGACTCATGTGACACGTTTGATTATTTAAAATGGACTTTTTCAAATTTCTGGTAAAACTCTTCAAATCCACAGTTTCAGTTTCAGAGTCTGGAGCTGATTCCACTGACTAATGACTCTGAAAAGAAAAAGCCGACTGAGCAAAGGCTGAGGATCTTTTTGGAACTACGCGAGTGAATAGGGAGTTTGTTCAGAACAAAGGATAGTAAAGCCAGGACACACTGGAGGGACCATGTCTCTCTGGCCTGGGAACGCCTTAGGTCCCACTGGAGGAGCTGGAGGATGTGTCTGGGGTGAGGGAAGTCTGGGGGTCCCTGCTTAAACCGCTGCCTCCGCGACTCAGCCCCTGATGAGAGGAAGAACATGGATGGATGTATTAGTATCGTTCACATTGGCATTAAAAGCAACAAAAAAACTATAAAATCCGAGTTTTTTGGTGAGTTTGATCATGTGGTCAGAGTTGATGAAGCTGGAAAAGCTTCACGGTCACTTCCTGTTTGGAACGCGGCGGCTAACACATTAGCTATGTCCATTTACACACAGTCGATGGGGAAAGAGCCAGTTTTCCCAATTAATTCCATTGCATTTTGTATTTTGCTTCATGAATATATCGCACGTCAGAGTTTGTTATCGTGACAGGTCCACAGGGAAACTGAAAATCCAGTCCCGGTTCATGCTTTGAATAAACACACAGACATTTATTCACCCAACGCCACAGCTCTGGTCAACGGCGTAATCGGGTGAAGCTGATGAATGGCTCAACATTAGGCTCCATTCAAACAACAGATGTTAATTCACTCAACACGTTGCGTGCGTTATCACATCATTTATGTCAGCGACGCAATATGAATGACACAGATTATCTGAGGTTTGGGGCCCCTCCTGGCACACCTCACTGTCCTGTTGGCCCCTGGGTAACTCAAAAAGGTTCCATTATAAGTGTTTGTGTGAAAATGGGGACCGTGAAGAAGGACACGCCAGCCCCAGTGGAGGTTCAGAGGAGACGCAATGCCTGATGGGAAATGCAGTTTTTTATGATTGGAAAGATTTGAGGTGACGTAACTGGAGCTCTAGTGGGCACTCAAGGGCCCCACGGCTCTGAACAGCTGTTGCGTCTCCTCCAGGCGTCTACAAAGACATCTCAGAAGAATAACATGGCAAACAATACACTGACATTAAGCCGCAGACCATGACGGAACATTTCTACAGTTATTTTACTGTGACTCGTGTGATCGACTCAAAACCACCGAGACATCGAGGTCCCCGGCTTTAAAGAAACAAGAGATTTATACGATTTTACTTTAGAGCCACATCAGGCTCATGTTCTACCAATAAACCTGACCGAGAGTGACCTATGACCTATACTCCTGACCGAGAGTGACCTATGACCTATACTCCTGACCGAGCGTGACCTATGACCTGTACTACTCACCGAGAGTGACCTATGACCTGTACTACTCACCGAGAGTGACCTATGACCTATACTCCTGACCGAGAGAGTGACCTTTGACCCTTTCTCCAGAGCGTGTGACCTGTACTGTGACAGTTGCTCAGTTGGTCGAGCGTTTCTCCACTGATCTGAAGGTTGTTGGTTTGATTCCTGCCTCCACATAAACTTCATGGGTGGAGTGATCAGATCCACTGACCCGCAGGTTGATGGTGCGTTTCCTGCTCTCACAGATGAAAACTGTTGTTGTGTCCTTGAGCAAGACACTGTCCCTCCTCACCTCAGTGTGTGTGTGCTCTGGTGTAAAGCTCTGCGTGACTTGAAGGTGTAAAAGTTCTGTATAAACGTGACTTTAAGATCAAGTTCTTGCAAAGATTAAAGGTTCTGTCCGGTTACAACTTTAAACCGCTCCTGAAACACCTCATGACATCACCAGGTGCAGTTTGGAACATTAGCGCTGAGGGTGGTCTCTATGGAAACGCTCTTGATGCCTGGAATCTTCCGCAGTAGTGAGTGAAGTAAATGCATTGTGAACAGGGAAGGGGGGTCACCTTTCCACAGATCTGCTCCGTGTGGAACATTCCGAGCGGAGCAATGACATCTCCATGGAGACAGAAAGTTGCGTAGTGCAGCTTTAAACGATCAAACAGTGAATTCAGGACTGACCTTTGAGTTTCAAGCGTTTGTTCCGTCTTGTATTATTTAGATTTACCTTTTCCAGGTTTTCTGCATGTTTTTTTTTTCTTTTTGCAGGTTTGCGCGATAAAAGAAGGTGAAAAAATCCTGTTGCGTTGTGAGTTTAAGTGCATTTTACTATCCTCGTTTTCACAAAGAGCCTTCATAAACTGTGTCCTTTACCTGCATCTCTGCATTTGTTCTGTGCGTTTTAACTGTGCACATCACACATACGGCTCACGTTACATTAAACTCCTCTAATTGTACCGCGACTTTAGCGTTAAGGTCAAACCCGCTCGTGTTTACGCCGCTCTCCTCACTTTTACCCAGGACTCGGAGTCTTGTAGCTCTTTGTTAAGTCTCGTCCTCCCTGCTGTAGTGAATGAAAGGCTGGCATGAGTTATTTTTATTCTCCTTACCAAAGCAAAGGCAGAACAACCCTCTCACAGCTCCAACACGCAGCGTCCCCCGGAGGGATACAACTGAGGTGGCAAAATAAAAAGAAGATTTCAAAAGACAGAGAGAGAGAAAGGAATATGTGCGGTTGAAAATAGAGTTTGAAGCACGTCCGACTCCAAAGGCAGCGGGATGCACTCGGAAATATTGGCAGATGTAATTAGGTCAGACTATAGACCGAAACTTTTACCCAGAATACCACGGTGTTTGTTTTTGAGAGTGTCGGGCGATAACCTGCAGAGAGGATAGAATATCATCGAATTCAGATCAGATTTATCGCCTTTGTCTTTGAACAAAAGTCGCAAATGAGGAACACGTGTCAAACTCAAGGCCCATGGGCGAAATGTGGCCCGCCGTGTCATTTCATGTGGTCCACAACAAGGTAAATTTAAAGTATGACAGTCTTAAAATGTGAGTTTATCAGGAGATAGGAAGTTACACAACCATATTTTTACATCTATAGAAACATATACCATATTTTCTGGACTATATGTCGCTCCGGAGTATAAATCAAGCGCGTAATAATGAAGAAAAAAAAACGCGGTAACAAAGATGTGAAATTACATACTCAGATGCGACTTATATTCCACGTATAAGTCGAGTATATCTGAGTATAAGTCGCACCCCGGCCAAAATATGACAAGGAAAAAAAAGTGCAAAATACAGAGTGCAATATTTGTGTTGCAACGGAATAAAGTTTATGAACAAGTTAAAAAACTAGTTACATTTATTTGACTTTACCACTTGGCCCTGAGAGCGACCATTTTCCCTCTGTGCTGAATAAATACTGAACTGAAGACTTTGTTTAGGCACGGAGAGGCTGAGGCGGCTGATGGTTCTGCTGCTGCGGGTGTTTTCGCGACATGACAGAGGATAGAGGAAGTATTTCAGCTTAAACGTGATTGGCTGAGAGGCGACGGTGGCGTGCTGTGATTGGCTGACACATGATATAACAAGTATAACACCCTCAAACATTAAAGACACACTGTGGAACTTTCCTGCTTGTCTCCACGGTGATGTCTGTCTAACTTATTAAGCACAGGACAACAGCGCGGTACTTTACAGGTCAGATCTGTGGAGAGGCAGCCCCGCTCGTCGTATCCATGTATTTTCACAGGATAAAATACATATAATTACATAAATTCTAGATGCATTAGAGCCTTCATGGGAAAGGTTACGTAGTGCAGCTTTAAATACATGCCTGCACAAGCATTCTCGCCGTACACAGGACTTGAACACACTGCAGGGAGTTACATCAGATGCCCTCCCTTCTCAGAGTGAACTTGTATCTTGTGGTTTAAGTTTCTCGTCTCTGGACGGAGCTCGGGTTTATTTTTACTCCTCATTAGACGGATCTTTCTGGGGTCGTGACCTTTCCTCAGGAGTGATGGAGGTGATAGTTAGACCGGGTTTTAGTTAAGGTGGTATTTTGGGTCAGGGCCAAACAAACTCGCTGAGGAAACAACCCTGACATTATCTCCTCCGTGAAGAGTCTGTAAGACGAATGTGGCGACGGAGGAGAAGTACGAGTCCAGCAGAAACAGAGGGACACGAGCAGCAAACTGTGTTTTATTCTCTTTTTTTTTAGATACAGGCTTATTTCAATCTTTAAATGTTTGCATTATATGTGGAAAAAAAGCGTCGAATAGTAGAATTATTTCAAAATCTTTGTACTGTACAAAACAAACAAAAACATATAAACTATCTTTTTTGGGGGGATTACAGACCCAAAATATTCCTGTAGCTGAAAAATATACAGGCATATTTCAAAATGTTTTATTATGCCAAAAGAAAAAAACAAACAAACTTGAATAACAGACTTATCTTTGTATTGTACAAAAAAAAAAAAAAAAAAAAAAAAAAAAAAAAAACACCCAAAAAAAAACATATACATACTTTTTTTTGTTTATTTTTTCTTTTTCCTTATCCTTGTTTATTTATTTATTTTTGTTATTTTGTGGTAATTTATTTATTTATTGTTATTTTTTTGTTTAGCTATTTTTTGTTTTTCTTATTGTATTTATTTTTTTGTTATTTTTTGTTTATATTTTTATTTATTTATTTGCTTTGTTATTTTTAGTTAATTTAATGTATTTTTTGCTAGTTTGAGTTTTTTATTTTTATTTTTATTTTTTTTAAACTGTCTCTCTCTGTCCCTGCTGCTTCAGACTCATGTTGGTCTTAAATGTTCGTATTAACCCTCTACATGATCCTGGGGTTTTTATTTCACGTCTGTGTCTGTAAATCGACATATAAACATTAATAACAGACACATCAGGTCCTTCTTTCCCCGACGTTGTGGGAAGGGGCGTTACCTTCAACATCCTGGCTCCTGATTGGCTCTTTGGTTGCTCTGATACTCGTGGACATAATTCCAAATATGAAACTCTGCTCCAGATTCGTGGCTATAATTGTTAGTGGGTGTCACACTCCCTTAGTCTGCTTCATTATGTAATTTATGTGTAATATAATTGAGTTCTGGCTCTTGTCCACAGTCTGGTTGCTAGGTAACAGTTATAAAATTACTTAATAAATGCGTCATACCAGCTGTTCGTGTCCAACCAGGAAGAAAAAGAAACAAAAACGACGCAAAACTTATTGACAAATCTTCACGTCAGAATCAACAAAGCTGGACTGTAGCACAAAAACACATTTATTCTTTCATTTTTTGCTCATTTCATATCAGTCTGACCACGATCTGAGTCCTGACCTCCTCCGCACGCCGCCCCCGCCGCCGTCCCGCGACACGCTCGTTTTTAATGGGACTAATTGGGCGGGACGCTGTAGGACAGAGACAATATATCGACTGTGACAGAAGCCCCTAACCTCCCTCACTCTGCAGAATATGCTCGAGAATTAGCAGTGACCGATCCAAGCGGCCGGACGGCGGTGGTGTCACGCTGCAGACGGCGAGCGGCGTTCGGAGCAGAGGGACGCTGACGTTATGGCGTTTGACCAGAATAAAACAAGATGGCCACTGACCTTAATTGTAGTAATTTATTTAATGTCCACTGTGCTGACCACACTCATCAAAACTGCCCACGGCCAATCAGAGAACAGACGTCCAGACACAAGCGCCGCGGCCGAGATGGCGAAGATTTACCCTCTAACCACGAGCTTCACAGGTTGAGCTCAGGTAGCGGCTCGTTTAGCGGCTCCTTAAGACGTTTGGCTGCTCGTTCAAGCTGTTTCTGGTCAGATTACTCCTGGACACTGCTTTATATCGACATTTTTGATTTGTTCTTGATCAAAAACTCAAATGATCAAAATATCTCCTCGTTGTGAGTTATGTTTTTGCTGTTTAATCCAGTATAAAGTGGCTAAAGTCGTGTCATAATGATTATCCGCTGTCTCAGGTGGAGAGACGTAAATTAAAGATGCACTATGTAACTTTTATGTTCTTTTTTCTGCTGAATGTTCCACAGTGCGTCACAACACTTTTCTATCTCCTTGGAGACAAGCAGCTGAGGTCAAAGAGAAGATCCAGCTCACAGAAAGACGTTTTTTCAAGTTTTTTTGCGACATAAAACACAAATGAATGAATAAAGATCGAGAAGTTTAATGCCGTATTGTGAAACATTCCAGGCAAAGCACTAACATCTCCATGGAGACGAGCCAATAACATCTCCATGGAGACGAGCAGGCAGCACGTCCCATCACAGGTGATTCTTGACGCTTTGTTTGAGGATATTTGTGTGTTTTATGCAGCATTTTAAAGACACTCTCCCCATTCAAATAATAAAAATAAGATATAGTAACGTCATATTTATTTAGATTTGTTAATTGCCATGGCAACGGTCCTCATGTGTCATTCTGAAACACACAACCCCGTTCACAAAACTTTCACCGCTGCCCCAAACCACGTGTCTCCACTTTCATAATGAACCAGATTCAAAAACATCTTATTTTTTTCTCGTGTCTCTCGCTTCAAACAAACAAATCACCCGTCTTCAATTTTCACCGCCCCCTTTACCCACAATCCCTTTCTTCTCCTCCGGGCAGTCGTTCTCCGCTCATATACATCTGTACAAATTGATTTCCTCTTTACACGGTGGGATAATGACGCTAACAACACAAATACCTGTAAGTGAGGCATAATTACAGCAGAAGACGCCCCCCGCCGAGCGCCTTTCCCCGGACCCCAACAACGAGAATTTTAAGCTTGAATAGACCTCGATGCCTCGGCACAGCGGAGGCCGGGATGGGATGAAAATGACTCTTTTGCTCCCACTTCATATATTAAGATAAGCACGTCGTTGGGGAACATATAGAAAAGAAAACGCGCTGGTTAATATTCTGCCCCCTGCTGGTCGACTTCAATGGAGCCGTGGCAGGGTCCGGTCAGCTGAAAACAAACGAGGGGGCGCTGTGTGTGGAGCTGCCTCAATTACAGAAAAAAAGAAAAGGAAAACAGTATTTAAACATGTCCACGAAGGTAAATAAACCTCATGCAAAACAAACTAACTGTGTCGGTATCACTGAACCTGGGACAAAAAGCTAAAAGTCCAATATTAGCGCTTGAATTCTAAACTTGTGCTGAAGAATGGGTCGAACACGGGACGATAATGGACAAAAATTCATTCCCCAAAGCACAAACAGTCACTAAACAAAGAGTTCAGTCCAGTGGCATGTGGGTTTTTGGAGGTATAATCATGATTGGTTATATAAATGGACATAGCTAACCTGCTAGCCACAAACAGGAAGTGAGCATGGGCACTTCCTGCTCCATTGACTCCAATTCATTTTCTGTGTAAAAACCATGTCCTCTCTCTGTACCTGCCTCTGTACCTCTCTGTACTCATTTTGGTCTTAAATGTTTGCATTAACCTTCTACATGATCCTGCGTTTAATATTTTTAAATTTATTTTTTTTTAATTTTCTTTTTTTTTTTTATTCTATTTTTTTTTTTTGTTATTTAGATTTTTTTTTAAATTGTATTTATTTATTTGCTTTTGTTATTTTGAGTTTTTTTTTTCTTATTTATTTATTTAATGTTATTTTGAGGGGTTTTTTCCAGTTATTTTGAGGTTTATTTATTGATATTTTGAGTTTATTTATAATTTTTTCAGTTACTTAGATTTTTTGGTTTTTTTTTAATTCTTATTTTGAATTTATTTTTATTTTAATTTTTTTTATTTTTTGTTTTTTCAAACCGTGTCTCTGTCTGTCCCTGCTGCTGTCAGACTCATTTTGCTCTTAAATGTTCGTATTAACCCTGTACATGATCCTGGGGTTTTTATTTCACTTTTGTGCCAGGGGCGGGTCCAAGGGCGGGTCCAAAGGCGGGTCCAAAGGCGGGTCCAGGGGGCGGGTCCAGGTGGGCTTGAGTGGGCACCAGCCTTTCCGAGAATGGTCAACACTCATCCATCACTCCAACCAAAGATTTCTGCCCCACTTTCACACCACGTTGTTAAAAATGTTCAAAATGAGACTCCAAAAACAATACTAGCTTTTATAAATCACAACAGAGGCTAACTACATTTAAACGCTCTAAATCAGGGCGGCCCAAACTCTTTTCACCAAGGGACACATCTGGAAAAATACTGGACACGTTGGCATATTTCAGATGGTGCATTTAACATAGTTTTGACTTTGTACTTTAAATAAGGCTTGAAATATTAATATTAGGTCTGTACGACAATGCGATGTGATGTTATTTAGATTATATTCGTAGATTTACTCACATTTGTCGTAAAAAAGTTTTGATTTTGATCAAATGGGCCGGTTCAACTGAAGGTCTGAGGGCCTTTTGGACACCTCTGCACTAGATGAACACTGATCACACTGAAGACCTGAACCCTCCTTTAGCTCCTACAGTGAAAATATCCGGCGGCGTCCCTGCATGTAACTGTGCAGCAATGGACTCTGGGAAATGATTAGGAGCCTGATGATGCTAATCCCATCAGAGCGCATTGTCCTGGTCATTTGGAGCTGCTTTTTCCAGAATCAGCGGCGTCTTTGAGCGCACCCTCACCGTCACTCTTCATATTATTGTGTTTGATCGCTGATTATCACTGTCACTTATTAACTTCAATTTGTTATTGTGCAAATGATGAAATGGCGGCGTTCGCTCGCCACTTGAGTCTATGACAAAAGCCCCCACACTTAACAACAATGATTATCGCTTCTCATTAGTAACCATTTTTCACGTCTCAATCAAAGCTTCCGGATGTGTTTTTCCCTCGTTTTCCCTCCCCTTTCCTGAAAGTCGTCACATGAAATAAATCCAACTTCCAACTTCCAAAACAAGTCTCACCGGGGCGGCCAGGACGGGGAAAACAGCGTGAAATAAATGAATAAGGACACGTTTTGCGATTGTGAAGAGGAGCTAAAAGGTATGCAGATGTTTCCCAGGTGACAGGTACGCCGAAGCCCTGAAAGCCCCGCTACAATAATTACGCTGCCTCCCCATGTATGTACCCCTCCAGCGAGCAGAGGTGTCGCCCGAGCAGGGAGCCATCAGATCCTCCCCAGCTCGAGTGAGGCCACCCTGGGGAATGCTTCTTTAACAGAGCACCATCCTCGTCGCCTTTAAATATCTCTAAGTGCAAAACCTGCCTCCTCCTCCTCCTCCTCCTCCTCCTCCACCCACGCACCGCTCCTCCAAGCCCGATCTTCTCTTTCTTTGGTTCTTTGCCCCAACAACTGATTTTTTTTCTTTTTTATGCGGCTGCAGAGACTCGGAGTTCAGCTGAAACTGTCAAGGTTTAAAATGAGGTGAAGCACGAGGCAAATATCAGAGTAAAATCATTAAAGTCCATTAGAGAAAGAGGCTCAAACATGCGCAGAGATGGAGGAAGTACTCAGTTTAGTTAAGTAAAAGTACAAAAAAAAAATATCTGATGAAAAAAATCTACTTAAGTAAAAGTATTTGTCGTGATAGTGATTCAAAATTACACATATTTTGGTCACAGTAACAAAATAAATCCTTTTCGTAAACTTTACTCAGGATGTTTCCACGAACATGGTAAAAAAACCCTCCTCAAATCATAAGAAAAGTACTTTTACTGTTCAGTCCTGTTCAAAAATGTAGTGTAGAAAGTACAGGTACTGCTCTGAAATGTACTCAAGTAAAAGTAAAAAGTACACACTGTAAAATGTACTGAAATACAGTACTTTACTATGTTCCATCAGCGCAGAGAAGCAGATAAACGTCGTGTGTTAAACTGTCTGAATGTCTCAAAAAAACAAGTAAAAATGATCTTTGCCAATTATTAGAGATAAACCGATTTATAAACCGATATTTGCACTTTTTTTGCAAATTGACTATCGGTCTTCAATCTCCAGCTTTTCTTTGTCAGGGACCATGTTCAAATTCATGAATCTTAAAAAAGAAAAGATGATTTGTGCCAGATTTAACCACTGCTGCTTTACATCTGCAGAACCTGGACAGGTAACGTCTGTGGACAGGTCTGTGGACAGGTCTGTGGACAGGTCTATGGACAGGTGCGGCCTGTGGACAGGTGAGGTCTGTGGACAGGTGAACACACATTAGAAACACAGATTTTATTACAAATACATTATAGGACCATCAGTTCATCATTATTTTATCAGTTAAATACAATAAAATGTCCAGTACATGATGTTTCCTTCAGTCCAAACACATAAACATCTTTCTGCTCAGACCGATAGTTTGGCCGAACCATAAAACATAAATGTAAAGTTTGATTTGATTTAATTTAAACGCTGTTGTGTGAAGAGGACACAGCCCAGAATGTGACTGCTCTGCTCTTACACAGTGTGGAGTAAAACAAGGCAAAAGTAGGACATTTAGGGAAAATAAAACGATAAATATCAGTTCTAAATATCGACAGAGTTTATCGGCCATCAGTTTCTCTGGATTATAAACAATCAGCCACGAAAAAACCCAAATCGATCAATCTCCATCAATAATGTTTAAATGGAGCCGTCATCCAACCTCCCAAACCTGGATTTAAATAAATAAATAAATCTAATAAATAATTAAATGAACAAATACAATTAATTGTTAAATTAAATTAATCAAAAATAAATAAATATAAAATCAATATATATCAAATAAAAAAATAACATAAATAAATACATAAATAATATAATAAAATAGTATAATAAAATTAAATAAAATGCAAAAAAAAAAAAAAAAAAAAAAAAAAAAAAATGAAATGCGTTGATTGAAAATGCCCCCTAGAAATTTCTGAAATAATTTAGAAATAAAGATGGTGTTTAAGTTAAAGTTACTCAAACATGTCTGTGTCCTTCAGTCGTCTTGGTCTGATCCACAGTGAAAGAAACATTCAAATCTGTGACTGGACTAAAAGTCGTAGAAGTTCCTCAAACATCCCTGACTCTAAATAAACTTTGGCTGTGCAGAAGAGACGATGAACACTTTATAATGAACTTAAACTCCCAAACTCACTGTCGGTCTGGCTCTGGTTCATTTTTAAATCCGCAGTGAACGGGGCAAAGGGACGAGCGCCACACGGAGACGACACCGGGTCACCACAGCCACAGGCCATGAGCGAAATAATTAAAACGACTTTGAAATTATGAGCGAATATGTCATAATTAACGGCCAGTGCATCAGTCTGTGAGCGCACTCTGGACTGACTCTTTAGAATAACACTCACTAAAGCCGTCGTGATGTGACTTTATGAACCCGACGAGAGCGTTTTATCTCTGTTTATCATGAGCGCTTGGATTAAAATACAAAACAAACACAAAAACAAGTAAAAATAACTGTACGAGTCCAGATAAAGCATTTAAAAAACAGTCCTGAGCCTGTGCAGTCACGTGATCTGGGATTAAATGTTCTGATATCAATGATTGACGAGCAGGTGAGGCATTCTGGGAGTTTTTGAAATTGTCTCTTGTAGATATGTTTCATACAGCTGCCGCGTCCCAGTTCAACGACTGCTTCGAACGACCCGACCAACGAAGGGCCCGACCGACAAACGCCTCGACTGATGAAGGGTCCGACCGACAAAAGACCCAAACAATGAAGGATCCGACCGACAACCAACAAACCGCGACATGACGAAGACGAACGACCCGACCAACGAAGGGATCCCCGGCCGACAAACGACCTGACCGACGAACGACGACCCGACCAACGAAGGGCCCGACCGACAAACGACCTGACCGACGAACGACCCGACCAACGAAGGGCCCGACCGACAAACGACCTGACCGACGAACGACCCGACCAACGAAGGGCCCGACCGACAAACGACCTGACCAACGAAGGATCCGACCGACAAAGGCATGCCCGACGAAGGACCCGACCAACAAAGGGCCTGACCGACAAACGACCCGACCAACGAAGGACCCGACCGACAAACAACCCGACCGACAAAGACTGCTCCTCCGTGATGAGATGGCATCGACCGATGTCTGTGCGCTTACCTTACGTTGTTTAAGTTACGGTGTTTAAGTTACGTCGCCTAGCAACCGTGACGATTGCATTTTATTCCAATCACAACAGTTTGGTGTAGCTCTGTTGTAGGTGAGGTAAACCAGTACTTACATTTAAAAGTGTTTTCTGTAGCGGCCGTGACGCGAGAGCAGAGGGAAAGAGCGGATCCAGTGTACTAGTGATGAGAGAGTCGGCTCTTTTGAACGGCTCCTTAACATGAACAGCTGGAATCGGATCTCATTTTTTAAAAGAACCGAATCTTTTTCTTTCAGATTTTTAGGCATTTTTACACAGATTCACCCTGAAACGACAAAAGAATCAGCTCAGAAGCAGAGCAGACGACACAAGTGAAACAAAAAGCCCCAAAAAATGTATTTAGCATCATAATGACAGTCCGATTTTTAAATGATTATTATTCTAGTGCAGTGTTTTTTTTGGATTACCCATAATTCCAAAGGGTAAACCCTCTCCTCCTCTCACACTCTGAGTTTGAACCATTTTTAACCGAGCTTTGGTCGTGTCTTTCTGTGATTATTTTGTAGTTTTCACTTGATGTCTGTTGTATAAAAACAGTAAAAGAGCCAGTCTGTTGAACGGCTCTGAAATGGACAGATCCAAAAGATTCGGATCCCCTAAAAGAGCCGAAAGTCCATCACTAATGTGCACGATCCAGTAACGATATGAGATTTGTTTGTGTAATAAAAGTCAAAGTCGGTGGCAGATATTTAACTTCTCTGTCGTTTCTAGAAACACTAAACTGTTTAAAGGAAATGATCTGAGGCTTTTGTTAATTATAATTTGATATAAAGATGTTTTAAAGTGCTTTTGTCCTCCGCCGCCATCGTCTGACACCAATGAAAGAGCCGAAAATACAAACACACGATGATCTTTGTGCTGTTCAGATGTGGAGGTGATAATGTTCATTTAAACTTAAACACAGACGCTCTGAAGCAGCCGTGAGACGTGATTTTTATAGTTTTTGACCCAATTTAAAAGAGTTAATTCTTCTTTTGCTTTGTGTAAAAAATGAAGGGAATTACTGGAGATATAAGGCGACAGCAGCTCAATTTCTCCACTGATCTGAAGGTTGGAGGTTCGAATCCCGCTCTCTCTGTGAACATCTCTGGTCGAGCGGACTGATTCACTGACTCACAGCGATTCTCATGATGGGACTTTCGGCTCTTTTAGGGGATCCGAATCTTTTGGATCTGTTCATTTCAAAGAGCCGTTCAAAAATACTGGCTCTTTTATTGTTCTTACATGACAGAACCTAATGTAAAAACTCATGTAACAACAAAATAATCAGTAAAATGAGAGCTGTTGTTGTGTCCTTGAGCAAGACACTTAGCCGCCACACCCCCAGTGTCTGTGTGCGCTGGTGTGTGAGTGCTTCTGAAGTGTTTTGAGAGCCTCGAAGGTGGAAAAGTACTGTATAAAATAAAAAATAAAAATAAATAATAATAATAAAAAAATAAAACAATAAAAATAAATAACATATAATAATAATATAATAATAATAATAATAATAATAATAATGTACATTCATGTCTGTCATGTCATGTCTGTTCATTAACATGCACTGTCCCAATCAAAAAAAAAAAAAAAAAAAAAAATAATAATACATAAATAAATAAATACAAATAAATAAAACAATAAAAATAAATAAATAACATATAATAATAATAATAATAATAATAATAATAAATAACAATAATAATAATAATAAATAACAAATAATATAATAATAATAATAATAATAATAATAATAATAATAATAATAAATGTTAAAATAATAATAATAAAATATAAAAGCATATATATTTATTTAAAGTGTATTTTTCTTCTCCTCTGTGCTTCGTTACTGAATCCCGCCGTTCGCTCGTGCTAGGTGTGCCGTGCATCCTAAAGTAGGTCAAACTCTGCACCAGCAGCGACTCTCCACAAACTTTCCATCATCGGCGCCATCACATCAAGGGCGGGGCGGGCGGAAAAAAGCCATTCACTTGTCACAAATTTGACACCTTTCTCCTTTTTCCCGAAGAAGAGGAGGAGGAGGAGGAAGAGGAGGAGGAGAGAGAGAGAAAACTCCAAAGCCGTGTTTCATTGTTCTGAAGTTTTCTTTTAGCTCCATCGTCGCCGCTGAAATCATCACTGAGCCTGAAAATGACACCTGCAAAATTACACAAGTTTAAGAGCCATGAGTGTGAGTGTGTGTGTGTGTGTGTGTGTGTGTGTGAGTGTGATAGTGTGTGTGTGTGTACATGTGTGTATTTGTATGTACATGTGTGTATTTGTGTGTACATGTGTGTATTTGTATATATATGTGTATGTTTTCGTGCCACTGCTGGTCTCAGGGGCAGTAACATGATCCTAAAATAACTTGTCACATTTTTAGCTTGTGCCGTGGGGTTTTGGGTTTAAAGGTTCCTCTTTCTCTCTTTCATCCTGACTTTGTCTCTTTCTCTCTTTGTATATCTCTTCCCCTCACTCTTTCTTTCTGTCTTTCTCTCTCTGTCCCTCTTTTCCTCTCTGTGTCTTCTCTCTTTCTCTCGCTCTGTCACTCTGCGCTTTCCTCTCTTTCTCTTACCTCTTTCTCTCTGTCACTCTCATTTCCTTTCTTCTCTCTCTTTCTGTCAGTCTCTCTCTGTCACTCTCTTCTTCTCTCTGTCACTCTTTTCTCGTTCTCTCTCTTACCGTCTTGAAATCGTCAGAACACAGGAGCAGTCTTCGTCTTCGGGGACCCCTCTCTTTTCTTGTTCTCTCTCTTTGGCTTTCAGTCTCTTCCCTGTTTCTCTCAGTCTGTCTCTCTCTCTCTGTCACTCTCTCTTCTTCTCTCTCTTCTTATTTCTCTTACCGTCCTGAAATCGGCAGAACGCAGGAGCAGTCTTCGTCTTTGGGGACCCCTCTCTTTTCTTGTTCTCTCTCTGTCTTTCAGTCTCTTCAGTTTCTCTCACTCTCTTTCTCTCTGTCACTCTCTTCTTCCCTCTCTCTGTCACTCTCTTCTTCTCTCTGTCATTCTTTTTTCTTCTCTCTCTTACTGTCCTGAAATCGGCAGAACGCAGGAGCAGTCTTCGTCTTCGGGGACTTCATTCTTTTCTTGTTCTCTCTCTCTGTCTTTCAGTCTCTTCCCTGTTTCTCTCAGTCACTTTCTCTCTCTTCTCTCTCTGTCACTCTTTTTTCTTCTCTTTCTGTCACTCTCTTCTCTCTCTTACCGTCTTGAAATCGGCAGAACGCAGGAGCAGTCTTCGTCTTCGGGGACCCCATTACGAGGCATTGTGAAATTATCCGAGCTTGATTAGACCTGCTGCGCGCTCAGACAAAACGATCCCTGTAATCACAGCTGGAGAGACAAAAAGCCGAATCCCGGATGGAATAATAACAATGTTCTCCTGCATTTTCCCTAATTTGGAAAGAAAAATGGCTCCGATCTGTTCATGTCTCAACACAGGGAAGGAATCTCATGAAACGACGTCTCTTAAAGGTGAAACAGGCTGAGCGCGGAGAACTTTTATCAAGGTTTTAAACACGAGAGATTATTTCATTTTCAAAAACCAGAAGTTGTGTCAGGAGAAGGAACGAGAAGAGGTCATAAAATAAAATAAGAAAACAAGTTGGATTTTTACAGAATCGAGCAGCTGAGAGACATGTCATTTTGTTTGTAAATGATACGTGACCAATGAGCTTCCTCGTTTCACATGTGACAAAGAAAACCAGATGTGATTGGACGATCGTGTTTGGACAGACGTGAGACGGAGGACGTGGGACAGGACTGACATCAATGTGTGAAAAACACAGAGACAGATGAGTCTGGAGTCACCAGGACTGAGGAAAAAAAAAAAACATCCACAAAAAACATCCACGATCAGAAGTGAACCTGCTGCATTTAGAGAACAACATCACACTCAGTTTATTCACCTTAACTCAAAGATCATCTCAGAGTGAAGATCTGTTCAGTCTAAACAAGTGACACAGGTTAAAGACTCAGACACTGATCCAAACATTGAAAGTGAAGGACTGTCCCAGAACATACTTTCATTATTAAAGAGCAGAGTTATTGTAAAGGTTCAGTATGAAACTTTTCTGAGAATCTTTCCCTGTTTGTGTCCAGATATTATCACTAAGATCAGGAGTCGGCTCCGGAGCCACATGGTTTGGGAAAATAAATTATAAGTATTTAACTGAAGTGTATTTTATTTGTTTTAAATTGTAGTTTAAATTGGAAGATTATTGTGATCTTGAAATATTAAAATAAAATAAAATGTTATACATTTTTTAAACCAAGCCGCCAAAACTGGAGAAATGTGCATTTGGAGTCGATGTTCAGATCCTCAGACGTCTGTGAGCAGCTTCTCTCCACCATGAACTATGTTTAAAAACAAACTCACAGACAGATACAGACCTGAGGAAACATGACAGAGAGTCTCATTAAGCAGGTAAAATAAATATTTATGCAGATATTTTCATGAGCAGGACATTATAGTTGTTTATACAAAGTGTAAAGGTAAAAAAACTAAAACAATATACACAGAGTTATCTTCATTTTAGAGTCAAAAGTGACATCCCAGTGTTTTTCTGTGGAAACCGGGTCCAAATGGCTCTTTGGGGGTTAAAGGTCGCCGACCCCTGGCTTAGAATGTTCCACAGTTTGACATTAAACCCACATTATGCATTTACTCATTTACAAGTGTTTTTTTTTCTTCTTCTTGCACGATGCGTTCACAGATCTGGCATCATCTCCTCCTGGTGCCACAATCTGCTCGTCTCTACGGAGATAGAACAATTTAGGAAACAGGAACCACATCTCCACAGCAGAATGTTCCGCAGTGCACCTTTAAATAGTAGGACTAGAGCATGTCCTCCTTTAAAATCTGGTCCCGCTGCGGAGCACAGAGCCGCACAAAGATACACCATCTCACGCCAGTAAAATGTGACATTTCCAAAACCGGCTTTAACCCTGGGACACAATTTTCCCGTGTTTTTTTGGGATTCTTGTGATGTTTTTCCTTGTACAGTAGCAGATTGTCGCACGGCTCTCGACAAAAAGAATCACCGCCGCAGCAAATTCATCTGTTTTGTGATAACGGGATATTTCTGAGAAGTTGTCCGACTCCCGGCTCCCAAACGCTCCCTATACGCTGATAAGTGCAGAACTACGGCCACTTGTCTGTTTACTGCACAGAGAAGAAAACGCTCCTATATGTATGGAAATTTGAAGAAGGCCGTGCGCTTCGGAGAGAATCCCCAAACAGACGAGAAACAGACGCCAACGACGAGGAAAAGTGCCACAAAAACATCATTGTTTCAGCTGTACGGAAAAATGTGGATTAGATACAGGACGATTGGAAAAAGATGGGTCAAGTTTTTAGTTGCTGTAAAGTTGTTGCTGTTTGTAGAGAGTGTGGATGTGTGGTCTCGGGTTCAATTCCCTTTGGAGTAGATTCCCCAGGTCTTCAGTTTCATGCACAATAAATGGCTAATCCTCCAGATCAACTAGTGGCGACTCCAGGTACTGCAGCTGCCAGGAGTTTGGGCTCAGAACGAACTTTTCTACAGATCGAAATGCATTCTGGGGGAATTCAAGCTGCCTGTGTTCGGCTGTGTCCACGGCTTTCACGAAGGTCCGATTTTCAAGGGATTTTTCTCTATTTTCACAACATGAACATTTAAAAATGACAAATCCTCAAACTGCAAAGTAAAAATTAGCTTTGTAAGATTTAGCGTAGCCTCGCTCTGAGCCCAGCGCTAGCTCCGCTCTAGCAGTTATCGCTCGGATTCTGACGTCACACATATGGTGGGAGGAGCTAGCTCATATTAAGGAAGTAATGAAACTGTTTTTTGGGCCGATGAGCTCAGGCCACTGAAAACAAGACGACACATCTTGGGTTCAACTCCCAGATTTGATTATATTTCCACGTCCAGCTCATGTTCTGCCGTAAATCCTCACATGTAAGGACAGAGAAGTGGGCGGAGACAGGGGGTAGATGCAAAAAGACATTTTCCTGACGCTCAGTTCTCAAAAGCAGGACAATACAGGATTATTCAAACCAATCAAATTCAACTTTGAGTCAGCTACCGAAGCACAATCCTCATTTTAACTTAAAAAATCATAAAAGTCCATTTTATTTATATCTCAGATCTCGTTACACCTTTCGTCGTTAGTATTTCTGCAGGTTTTACACTGGATTTCCTGCCTGAAATAACTAATAAGGTGTGATACTCATTAAGAACCTCCACAGGGGTAAGTAGCATCAAAGTGCGCTGCCCAAGGACACAACAACTCTATGCAATTCTGACTCAAGTGTAATGTTAATATCACCACATTATGCAGGTCGATTTTGAAGCGTGCCCTGCTAATGTGTCTGTACTTCTACAACTGTCCAGCGGTAAATTCATCCTGTAAATTCGTTGCTTTTTAATGTTTTTTTTTTGTAATAAATAAAGAATTACATAATGAAACGCTCCTGCTCTGGGCCTATTATAAAATGACTGTGACAAAACCGAGCCCCACTGATCCTCTGCACATCCCCAACCCTCCGTCTCAGGACTTACCACAGCCAGCGCGGCCCCCGGCGGCAGCAGGAGGGCGTAGCGATCTATTTCTAATGAAAATACATAAATAAAACATGCAAATTCCTCATCCAAGCCGCTCCTTGTCAGTTCTGCCGAGTTAAGTCCCGATCAACAAACCGACGTCAGCAAGTCTTCACCGGACCCGACCGCACTCCCTCTCCGCATAGCTCTGCATTCATTTCCATGCTGCTCCTCTTTTGCGTAAAGAAATCCCTCCGATCGTGGACTGTTTTGCATGTGGCCCCTGTCGAGACCCCGCTACCGCACACAGACAGGCACGCACACGCCGGGTTTTGTGTTTGGTGGGGACGTTCATTTCGTTTAGACCGAGCGTCGCCTTAGTCACGACTTAAAGAAATGACACGACACGTCTATGAGGGAGAAGTTAGAAACATGTCAAAAATTTTAGATTTTATTGTTCTGAAAAGGCAATATTCGCCATAAACAGAGTATTAACATGTTTTATAAGTTTCGTTTTTGAGAGTTGTCACCTTAGACCCGAGGATTTATTAATTCCTCTTTGTTATTTGAGATGTTTGGGACCTGATGAGTAAAAACAAAGACTTATCCTTTTTACATCATGTAGTTTCTGACAAAAACGATGTCCACATATGAGGATGTTCGTTCTACGTGTGAAACATTTTGATAGAACATTTGAATAATGATTAGAAAAACTATTTATTGACTGCCTGAACACGCCAACATTTGTCCTGAGTAAAAACTAAATGAGAAACAACAATTGTGGCCTCATGTGAAGATCTGCAGACAGGAGCAGGAGACATGAGCCTTTACAAAAAAATAAAATCTGAGCACTTAAAAATATTCTAAATTTTACATTTTTGCATCGTTGCTGTTCTTTTATGGTTTTCTTCTTCTTCTAAAAAATTGCACTGTGGCCTAGACAACTCAAAATGTGTTGAGGATGCCAGGTTCTAGGAGGTTAAAATGCGTCCTGCTAATGAACGTCCTGCAAATCACATCAGGTTTGTGAACTTGTTTGTTTTGTGTCTTACTTTTGGATATTTATGAAGAATTGACAGGTGAGATCATGATTTCAACACGGCAGAAACCTCCAAAAAGTCAAGTTTGCGTCTTTTCCCTCAACCTTTAACCCACATCTGAACTTTACAGTTTGCCGCTGATCTGATAATGAAGGATTTCCATCTCGAGGACCTGATTTTCGTCCCCATGTGGCGAGTGTGTATGTGGATTTCAGTCCCCACAAAGCGACAGATCCCCGCACACACGCTCTTCCTCACTCGGTGTCCGCTTGTGCTTATTCATAGAGAAATGGCCTTTTTGTCTCTGCCTCTCCCCGTCACAGAAGGTCACGCAGGCTTACCCCCGCCGAATAAAGCTGCGGCCATTGTTATAATTTGCATTGATGCATAGAGAGGAGAGATAGGGGTGATATGTGACGGCGTGTGTGTGCTGCGAGTGTGTGCGGGCGAGCTCGGGTGGGGCGTGGGGGGGGGGTCGCTGTAGCGTTGAGGTTATGCAGAACGAGGACTCCTTATTTTTCACCCCTCCCTCTACTTCACCCGCTCCCCGACCATACCGCATCCATACACACATCCATCTATCTCCGCAACCCTTCACCCAACCACCCAGCGATCCTTCGGGGGAAAGAGGGTGGAGAAGAGGGTGGAGGGGGGGACACCGAGAGGCCTCTTCCCAACCACAAGGTCAGCGCCAAGGACGGAGCCGGGCCAATTAGTATGCAGATCAGGGGGTGGCGTGTCGTTTAAGGGTATTGCTCTGATGCAATCACATTAGTTAGGCCAGCGAAGAATTCCCCATCTGACCTCAATCATACGCCAGGGCTGAGGCACGGAGCAAATGGGAAGAAGAGGGGAGAGAGGACACGCATCGAGAGAAAATAGACCCCAAGAAGGCGAGACAAAGCGGGGGCGAATCACCTGCGAAACCCCTCCATCAAGGGACGCCATCACTCTCTCCGCAGCCTCCATCTTCTTGTCCATTCCAGTCAGCAGTTAGACAGAGGCCCGCGTGTCAGAGATGGGGAAAAAAGGTGATCGACAACAGGAGAAGACTATAGGAACATGGAGTTATGGTGGTGGCCCAAGCAGAAGGTCTATAGAGGATGGGAAGTTTTCATATACGATCGTTTTTACAGCAGCCGTAATGTGCGAAACTACCTTGTGAAAAGATCATGGTCACCATATACCAGATTGGTGCCGTATTGGGCAAGAGATGGCAGTACAGGGGAATATGGAGCGTACAAGGGGTTTGGTCTATAAAAAAACATGAAAAAACATAAAAAACATGACATTTGAAAGCTTTAAACTTGACATTTACAGATGGAATTTGGAATACTTTTTGTCATTCTAGGAAGTTTTAAAAGACTACTTCGTTTAAATGGGTCCAAAGTTATTCCTATCTCAAAAACATCTTAAATAATCACCATGATGAGTTTATAAGCGCTTTCCACAGCTTGCAGGCTAACCGTGCACCTCCTGAATTGACTTTATAATAAGACACAGACCCAGCGAACATATTTTGATGTTCTGAACAACTGGGACAAGACGCATTTTGCTCAAATACATGGAAACTGTTGGGTTCTTTAAGGTCTTTAAGGTCTTTGGTGAGATAACCCAGGCGTAGATAGTCACAAATTTACACTCCCGAAGTTTTCAAATCTTAAACGGGAAGTGCATCTGTCTTAAAACCTTTGAGAGCCCTACACTCGATGACCATCTGAAAAAGGACAGAATAAAATCAGTTTGGGCGACGTAGACCTTGTAACTTCGTCGATTTGTTTGCACTTTAGTTTGGCTCATTTAAAATTTCATTCACACAATGACTGTAAACCACAGAATTTATTTTTGGGACGTGTGTGATCTCCAGGTTGTTTGCTTCTTGTTTATCCAAATTTGAAACCTGCCAATGGGACGAGCCTTTGGTCACGAGTCTTTCAGGCCTCACACAAAGATTATAATTTGCCCCCCACCAACCACCACTCCACACTTATCCCTGCTCCCTGTTTTACTCTCTTTGGCTTTTTTGAAGAAATCTACGTCTGGGTTGTAAATTTGGTCCAATTCTTCCTCTTTCACTCCCTCTATCTTTCTCCCCCTTGTCTGAATTAATGAGATGGGGTTTGATCAGGGCAGCCAAGTGTTCAGTGGGAAATCTCAGAGCCCGCCTTGTGTCCCGTAATAGAATTTGCATCTAATGCATACATAAATCAAACATCTTTCTGGACATTTTCATATGCATAATGTCATTTCATCCTGTTTCTTTCCAAGTGGGGAGCTGTGGGTCTGAGGGTGTGGTGGAGGAGGAGGGGGCTTCCATGTAGGTGGCGGTGGTGCGATTGTAGTTGAGGTTATTTTGTTTTATGTGTCTCTCTTTCTCACTTTTTTGACTTTCTGTTAATACTTTCAATTTATTGTGCTGACTGTGTAGCCGTGTTGTGAGCCGTGCACTGGGGATCTTTGGGCTTTTGCTTGTCAGATAGTTATATTGAGAGATAAAAAAGCAGGGAGAGAATACACATGGGTAAGTGCGTGTACGCGCCGGGCGGCCATGTTTGTGTGTGTCTGACGCGTGTTGACGGTGGCGTTTCAGAAGTACCGTTGTGCGCTTCATCACATCTCTACCTTATTCTTGGGGGCTTTGTTATGTAAATGTGGGAGGGAAAAGTAGCAGATTCAAAGTGCTTTTTCTTCACAAGGAGGTAGCAGATAAAAAAAGGCAAGTGACAAGGTGTCTTGATTGTCCTTAGTGCTTTGCTGCAGAGGCGCTAACAAGGCTTGATATTGTAGAAATTCCATTTGCAACCGGCATAATTTGCATCTTTTGGACAATGCTTATGTGCATTATTAAGTCGATCCGCATCTGGAAAGTGGGACAGTTTTACAAAGAAGTGGACTGGGGGCTACGTTTAATGTTCAGGGAAAACTGCGATTGGAGCTCCTTTTGATTCAAGCTTTAGCCAAAGAGCGACCACTTTCTGCTTACACAGTTCATTGTAAGGGGTAAAATAAGTACCGAAAAAGTTCATAGCGAGTGGTGTTTTCAGGTGGAGAAAGCGATATTCAAAATGGACTTGACTCGGAGTGATTCTAGTTAACAAGATGCTGGATGGAGGTTTTCAATCCTTCGACTATAGAAAAACATAAATCTGACTCACGATGGTGCTAGCATTGACTGTTTATATAAATGGATGTAGCTAACCTGCTAGCCGCTTCGTTCCAAATAGGAAAGTGAGCATGGGTGCGCTTTGACTCTGGCTCCAATTCACTTTCTATTGTCAGACTCGTCGTTTCGGTCTTAAATGTTCGTTTTAACCTGCTCTACATGATCCTGGTATTGATTATTTCTCCACTGTGTCCATAACTCAAGATATGAACGTTAATAACAGACAAATTAGGCGTCTTCTTTCCCCGAGGTCGCTCCGGTTAGCGTTAGCAACAGATTTGATTGACAGCGTTGCTAAGCGCCGGCTCCTTGTTAAAATAATGAAGATTTATTATCACCAGCTCCAAATATAGAGTAGATAAGTGTGGTTGGACTGAGCTCTGGCCGTTCACCCTGCTTCATGATGCTCTGAAAAACTCTTCCAAAGCTTCTTCTTCCTTTTGCAGGTAAAAGTTTGATAATGCGGCTTTAACGTCAGAGTGTGGAGGGTCAACTATTCCTGAGTAATAACAGTGGCGTGGTCCAAAGGATGTTTTTGGTGATTTATTGTGTTCTCAAAGAGTCTAAAGAGTGTTCTACAAAGACAGAGAAATGTATTTACAGTATTTATACATTGGAGCATCGTGAGGTGTCGTAGTGACGTTCTCTCAGCCCACAGTGACAGAGGGAATCAATCAATCAATCAATCAAACTTTATTTCTATAGCGCCTTCCAACAACCAAAGCCGACCACAGTGCTGTACAACATAAAGAACAAGATAAAAAACAGTAAACATCACACAAATAGGTCGACCAAACACATTACACCATTAAAATAAAGAAGTTAAAGTGTTAAAAGCTGTTCTAAATATGTCGGTTTTAAGTTTGGCTTTGAACAAAGGTCAGTGATGGAACGGAACTCAATGGGCAAAGACTTCCAGAGTTTTGGACCGGCCACTGCAAAAGAGTGATCCTCCCACTGTTTGCCCCGGGATCAGGGGACCTCCAGCAGATCGTAGAGTTCTGCTGGGTTGTGACGGGTCAAAATCTCACACAGGTAGAAGGTGCAAGACCATTGACTGCATTAAGAACAAACATCTACATTTCAAAATGAGTTCTGAACTGGACAGGGAGCCAGTGGAGGACAGGACAGGGCGATGTGGTCATGTTTTGAAGGACAGTGGACTTCGGTTATCCACCAAAGCTCCTCACATAAGTTAATCAACACAAAATACAGGTTTTCTACTTAAAAACACACTTAACAACAATAACACAACTAGGGAAAAATCCACAAAAATCCCTGTTACGATATAACCACGACTCTGCGGCTCCAGCTCAATCAGGGGAAATAGTTAATTAATTTAGCGAAAAACGCAGCAAAAACAGGAAGTGAGTGAGACGCTCAGTGTGACGATATTTGAACAGATCCATGGTTTGACAGTGGAGACTCGAGGACGGGGATGGACGCTTCTTTAAACTCATAGTGTGGACCCAGGACTCCTGCGGTAGTGATGGACGGTGAATCTATCGGAAAACGAAGCAGACGGACGGAGAGCGGAGTGACTGAACAAACAGGTAAGTGGTTCGCTCGTGTTCACGTCAGAAACAGTCCTGGACCCGCTGAGCTGACCTGGACCAGTTATGATTCCACCTTAAAAATGAATAAACGTCGACCACTTTTCCCGAGTCAGCGTGAGTAAATGTTCGCTCTACTGTTTTCACCTTATTCCTGACGTCTCCATCGTCATTTGAGTTGGATTATTTAGTTTGGAGCTGCTCATCTTCACAGAAAAGATCCGTTTTAAAGCGTCTCAAAGAATCGGTGCAGTGTCGACTTGTTGTTGCACATAAACATTGAACATTTGACACAAACCAACCAACTTTATGTAATATTTTAGCGCTGAAACTTTTCCCAAATTCTCCATTGAAAGAATTTCCACTGAACCAGGAGTGCTGCTACAAAGAAGTTGCATTTACGAAAAAAGCGGGCGGAATAAGGTGAATAAATGTAGTTACAGATGTTAAATTTGCTTTATTATTTACTTTAAGTCCAAATATCTACTTCCTTTTGTATTTTTTGTGTGGAAACTTGGCGATAAAAGACCAGACACAAACCAAAACTCTAAAGGAGATTGGGATCCTCCTCGGTTATGACACTAATTGTTATATATGTACTGCTCTGATTTAAAGTGTCCCTCTTAAATCAGCCGTGTTGTCATCAAAGTTGTTGTGAGACTTCCATCTAAAAGTTTTTCAAGTGATCCGTTCAGTGCACATTTTGTTCAGAAGTGACAGAGAACAATGAAAGGTGTGCTAGCAGATGTAAAATTGTCTGCTTTGCATTCAAAACCGTAAACAATGGGCTTGATAACACTCAGCTCGTATCATCAGTCATATTCTCACCGCTGCCTTGATAGCACTTTCATACCGTCTCTTTTTTATGTCTTATATCTTCATCGGGACTGTTCTTAGCACCACAAACCCCTGTAAGACATCTGGCATAAAGCGGCTGTGCAGATTACAGACGGGACAACAAACAACAATATCGTTTATCGTGATAAAAAGGGTCGACCGTGATCGTTCGTGGGACATTTTATATAATCGTGATAGTCGCCAACAAAGATAATCGCCTTTGTGTCACGAGAAAACCTGCTAATCCACAGCAGAGTCGACGGGGGGACAAAAGCGGCTGTTGTCCCGGGTTTAGGGGCCCAGAATCGGACTCTCTTCCTATTAATTTGTATTACAGGGGGCCCCAGGTGAGACTTCTTGACCCAGGCCCCCAAATTTCAGCTGACGGCCCTGCTCATCCAAAATATTCTCGTACTTTTTTCACTAAGTTTCCACACATTTCTTTAAACTTAGAACTTATTCATAAGATTAAAATTATAATTATTCATATCTATAACATTTAAACTGTTAAACTTTAATAATTGTCGTGATCTAATCGTTCATCGCAGTTATTTTGGCCCTGATAATCGCAACAACAAATTTCACTATCGTCCCGGGTCTAGTGCAGATGCATAGGACACAACAACCCCTAGGTGGCGCCAAAAGCTCCCCTTTACTGACTTTATTCTGTTACCATCTGAGCTTCAAAAATCATTTAAACACGGTTCATTTATAAACAGTTACAGGTCAGATCGACGATCCCACTCGCAGTAAGAAAGCATGATGATAAATGCCCGATGTTTTGGCGAGTACCGGCTTCTGCGAGTGTGACGCTGATTTTATGACGAAAAATAATAAAATATAATTTTATTTTAATATTTCAAGATCACAATAATCTTCCAATTTAAAGCAAACGAGAAGAATCGAGTGAGCCAGTAGGGCCATTAAAGGTTGAATGGAGGCCATTAAGGCTGAAAGTGTAAATAAAAAGTGTTTCCAGTGTCAGTGTCGTTAGCGCCTCCTTCAGACAGATTTAAGGCAGTGTCCAGCAGGAATCTGACCAGAACTGAAGAAGAATCTGAGCAGAGCTGAACTAGAGACTTGGACGAGCAGCCAATCATCTTCACTCCTACAACTTTTTGTCCAGTGACAGATTTAACTTTGGCTTTTACTTCCAATTTAGAACTACAATAAAAAAAACAAAAAAAAAACAACAATTAAATACTTATAATTTATTTTCCCAAGCGACACAGAGGTGCAGCACAAGGATGAACGAGCCGTATGTGGCTCCGGAGCCGCGTGTTGCCTCTGCTCTGTCTGCATCATTTTGCCTTTTTATGTTCGATCGTACACTTCAAAAAGTGAATAGTTTCTCAAGCCTAGACTTTCACTTCATAAATGTGGATGATGATGACGTATTCGGGCTCAGAGCCCTGACGAGCGGCCCCCGTGCACGACCCCGTGCACAGTGCACGACCCCGTGCACGACCCCGTGCACGACTCGCTAATGCAATGTGACCAGGATATGTCCACTCCCATAAATAATACAGACGCTAGCTAGCAGCGCCGCGGCTATGTTTACATGGCAATTAGGTGTCACCTCTGCTCACTTTGATATTAATTAAAATGTAATGTGCTTCAGTTATTCTGCAGATACACAAGTCATAAAACCGTAAACAGCAGCTAACAAGAACAGAACAACCTCTGCAGACACAGACACGAGCAGAAAACGCCCGGACACACCCGTCAGTCACTGTTTGACTATTTTACCACTGATTTGACTCTTTTTTACATTTATTCTACAGACAGAAGACATCGAATATATGGAGCAGGAATATGGAATAATGTAGTGAAGAACAACAGTTAAATACAATGTTTTCGACAAAGCAAAGGTTTTTTTTTTTTTAATAATAGATACTTAAACCGATCGACCGATGGGATATGTTTTTTTCACGGCAACCAGTGCAACCAATGGGCGATAAACTCTGCCGATGTTTTTGAGCCAAAATCTAGGCCAATTCTGATCATTGCCCCTAAAAATATATATTATACTTTTTACTGCTCTGCATAATTAAACTTTAATAAAGAAGGATGATATCAATAGAAATGATTTTAGACACATCCACATCCCTGTTTTTGTTACTTTTTTGTAGAACTGTGTGATCTCAAAACCAAATATCGGCCTGGGCAGGAGAGCGGAGGCCGATATCCCATACGCAAAAGAGGGCAAATATCGGTGAAGTATCGGTGTAGTAGAAATGAGTAAAAATAGAGACAAAAGCTCATTTCAAGTCAAGTTTAAAATGTGTTTGAAGATGTTTGAAGGCGGCCATTTTGTATTTGGTTGTAGTAGATCATCTGCACATTTAATTCTGGCTGTATTCTCCATGTTTCTGTCTTTTACCGTTGAAAAAAAACAGACTGAAGTGACGATTGGACCCTCAACCTCTTTGTTGAAGGGAGTTGGTCTGTATTGGTCACTGTTGTTTTGTCCTTGGGCAAGACACTCATCTAAGGTGGTTATTACAACATATGGATGGATTATTATTACTTTAGGGGCATTAGCAGAGTTAAAAAAGAGTATTACAGCAGTGGACACAGCTTTTTCTTACACGTCTGTGATCGATAAAACATTTTACAGTTAGATGTGGACAGCACACAGGCAGAAGTCACACATTTTCATAATAATTGTTGGGTAAAAGCCACCAAAAATATGTTTTATTTAACCCTATACCATTTGTAGCTGTATTTTTGAGAATAACACAAAAGAATTAGACACTTCACAAACACTTTTTGTAAAATAAAGAATGTGTGAGTGACCAAAGACAACTTGATCTGTTTAATATGACGCTAAACACGTCCAAAAGTCTGTAAAAGCTGATTATTTAAGCTCAGCCAGCTCTATCCATCACTACCCAAGCATCTGCACATCATCTAAAGAGTAAAACACCCGAAAATCTGCCCAAAATCTACCACTGTGCCTTGCTAATTGGCACAAGCGCCTTGGCATCACTGCGTTGGAGAATTGTTCAAACCAAGCAGATAATAGTTCTTCACACCCTCCATTTAACAAAGTGGGCGTTTTGATAAGAACTTAAACTCGTGACACTCGGCGACTGAGCGTTTCCTGAGCGTCTTACATCTCTGTATAAATCAGCTCGTTGGAAAAATCGGATTTATAGTTGATAGCACAATTCTGATGGCAGACAGAAGAGCGTGGTCTGTAAACGTGTGTAATCAGACAGAAAAGACGATTTCTGGAGCAAAAAAGAAGTAAAAATGCTCCAGATTTTCAAATATCAAATAAAATTAAAGCCGCAAGCGGCATCGAACGGCCCTCGCGGGCCGCGCTTCGCACTCGGCCGACCGGGCACTCCCTGTAGGTGGCGCTGATCCGCCACTCGCTTCCGTTTTATTGTGGCTTTGGGCCGCACTTGTGACCAAACCAAGCCAAAAGACATTGGGAGCACTGATGCACAAAATGCACCAACATGGGTTTTTCCAGGCATCGCCATGGCAACACCGTGCAAAATACAAAGTTGGCACCTCGGACTTTTTTGATGGGGATGATGTAAAGAATCACTGTGCCAAATCTCACATTCTTCCTTAAAGGTAATACATCGTTATAAGAGTTTGAAATGTACGAAAATGTGGAAATTTTCCCATTAGGATAACATGGGGTATTTCGCGAATTGCCATGGCAACAGAGTGAAAAATATGACATGGGTGTGATTGACTTTTTTGATTGTAATGACATGATGAGTGATTCTGCCAAATTTCACTTAATTCCATGAAACTAATGTTTTTCTCATGAATGGGGAATTTTCGGAGCATTCCCATTAGGATAACATGGGCACTTTGGCGCATCGTCATGGCAACAGGGTGCAAAAAACGACATGGGTCTGATTGACTTTATTGATCAGGATGACCCACTGGAATTTTGTGTGAAATTTCGTAACATTTGGGAAAACTAAATTTTGGGACCTCCATGCAAATGTATTTGTTATTCTGTAGGGGGCGCTATCGCGCCAATTTCGTTTCTTTCACAATGAGTACGTTTAGGCCCAAAAGTTTTACAACTGATTTGAATTTGAGTCCAATCGGACTTTGGATGCGCAAACGGGAGCAAATTTTGAAATTAGAAAATTGCAAAAATTCCAATGGAATTTTGCGGCTTCGCCGCACGGAAACCGTGATAGGGATCAACGTAAATTGGATAACTTTTGATGCCCCACTTGTCTAGATGATGTCCAGTGATTTTCAGCCCTGCAGGTGAAGCGCCTTCAGAGGAGTTGATGAAAAAGCGACGTCAACGAAAATGCTGACTTGGCATTTCGGAATTTTCAATCCAAGATGGCCGACTTCCGGTTTGTCAGGGGGCGTGGCCATAATAATATTTTTTGTTTGGCATCACTTGAAGAATGTGTGTACCGAATTTGGTGGATCTACGACAAAGTTGACGTCGGGGCGTCTCCCATTGACGCAATGTATTTTGACTTTTGTAGGTGGCGCTGTCGCGCCATTTTCTTATGCCCATTTATGCAACATATAAAAAAATTAATTTTTCGCCACTTCTGAATTTTGGGCAAAATTTGGTGAGTTTTTGAATATGTTCAGGGGGTCAAATTCCTGCTCAAAGAGCAGAAGAAGAAATAAAAATAAAAATAATAATATTTTTAGCAAAAACAATATATCCGAAAACATTAGAATGACATATTATACGTTTTTTGAAAGCTCTTGACATTCCCCACGTCACCGTGGGGTCAATGGCGAATGACGGGCGCTGACGCGCCCGTCATTCGCCATGACGTCGCGGTCCCCCATTGACTCCCATTCATTTCCATTCATTTTAGCAGTAATAAAGATGGCCCATGCCTACGGCATGGGTTGCTGGGATAGTGGAATCAGGGCAAGGTCGCGACCTCAGCCGAACTTGTGCGCTTCGCGCACAAGTTCGGCAAGACAGTTAGCAACGATGAGTGCCTGGGCTTCGCCCAGGCACTCATCGTTGCGGAAGCAATAGGCCCTACGCCCTGTAGGGGCTCGGGCCTAATAAATGTATCAAGCAGGGGTTAAGTGCAATGACACTGAGGAAATGAAATGGTAGAGCTGTGTAGAAACTGGTGTAGGTGAAGATGAAATGCTTGAGAGGGTGAGGTGGCTCCTGGTTCTGCTGCTGCGGTGAAGATATTGGACTGTAATGATGTCATACTCTCAGACTGGAGAAAGAGCCTGATTTTTATATTGATTAAACTCAACTTTGCCATGAAATATCCAATAAGGAATTCATAAATGTTGAACTTGATCAGCTCTATAAGGAACTAGGCCCAAGAACTCGCCGTTTTACCACAGAAATCTGCATTTGAACAATAAAAATTTGAGCTGACTCCATCTGTGTTAAATGTGATTGGTCTATAGATGCTGCGATGTCGTCTGAAACCTAAATAAAGTAATGTGTCTACTCCATTTAGTGTAGTGAAGAGAGCGTTACACTGGAGAAACTAAGAGAATGTACCAACACCGTCGAGAGAGCAGCTCAGGACCACAGTCTGCTGTTCATCTCCATCTCAAAGACACTAATCTCTCCTCTGAAGAGAGTGAGGTTCAGATCTGAGCCAGAGAAAAGAGATGGTTTGAGAGGAGAGATAAAGAAGATATTTTTGTCTATAACTCCTCAGACGTCAGACACAAAGCAAACAAAGAGAACAATAGAGCTAGCCAGGTTGCTAATAGGTTGTACTGTGGTTAAATTTCCACACAGCTCACCTTTAAAGCTTGTCCTGAAGGTCCGGGGTGTGATGTGTTCAGTAAAAGACAAGCTCTGAGTATATTTCAGTGTCGTTAGCGCCTCCTTCAGACAGATATAAGGCAGTGTCGAGCTGTAATCTGACCAGAACTGAAGAAGAGACTTGTAGGAGTGACGACGTTTAGCTGCTCGTCCAAGCCGCGGCTTGGACGAGCAGCCAAACGTCTTCACTCCTACAACTTTTTGTCCAGTGACAGTTTTACTTTTGGCTTTAACAATCTTAAACTTCGCAATAGCAGGACTGAGACGGCCGGAGAGGTGATCCGTTGGGCGATGACAAACTTGTTCTTTAGAAATATAATTACCCTGTGTGTAAATGTTTCCTGAAAAGCCTGAAATATAGTTATAGTCCCACACAAGTTGAAATCTAGCAGTTGAAAATAATATGTACAGGGTTCAGTTTGTGAAGGAGTGAATATAGAGTCACTCTCCTGACAACTGGAGACGCTAATTACTAAACTTTACCTTCAATATTCAACATATTTCCTAAACTATAGAAGGATAAATGTATTTACCAGTTGTGAGCTGCAGTTTATCGAGCCGTTCCACTTCTATCTCTGCACATTCTACACTTCCTCCAGAAACATGGCAGACTTCCACACTAACGTTTGCTTTTGTCGCTCCATTTGTAGCTGTGTTTGTTCTTCTTCCACACGGTTTTCTCCTTATAAACTCTATTTGTGATTTCTTCTGCGACAAATCCCGTCTTGTAATGCCTCCTCCCAGACTATTCAGACTCGTCAACCTCTTTCAGTTCTCCAGATTTCGGGACCATATTTCCAAAGTGTGAACATTTGGACTCATCCCAAATAACCAAGTCCTGTCTAACCACCACACCTCCACAACTGCCTCCACCAGCCTCCCTCATCTGCTGCCAGAGCCATATGTGAACGTGACAACTTCAGCGGGGAAAGCGAAGGTGCATCCCCGACAACTTCCTCTCAAGATGGCCGCCGTTTGTGCACTCGCGTTCGGGCGGAGGCAGTGAGTTGGAACCCGAGGCGGAGCAGCTGTACAGGCAGGTGGTGGCCAACATGGAGGAAGGAGGGATCTTTGACTGGACTTGCCTCGCGCTCTCCTCCGTCAGATGCGGGAAAACATCTGGGAGAGGACGAGGATGGAGTTTGGAGATGAGCGAGGAGAGAACAGGAGCGGCGGACATGTTGGATGTGAGGGATGACAGAGGCAGATGTGAGGAGCACGGCGGCTGTGAGAGGATCGGGAAGTTTGGTAACACTTTACAATAACTACACTTTAATTAGAGCATTAATTAAGTACTTATTAAGCCTGCATCATTCTGAATAAACTGTGTGTTCATTATGAATTAACTACAGACTGTTTGTGCTAACCTGTTAGCCGCCGCGCTACAAACAGGAAGTGATCATGGCGCACTTCCAGCTCCATCGACTTTTAGTCTTAAATGTTTGTATTAAAACGCTCTGCATGATCCTGGGTTTTTATTTTATATTTTGTTACGACTCAGCTCAGCTACGGACAGAGGAAGTAACAAACGAAGATGGAAAATCGTAAAAATAAAGTTAGAATTTATTTAAAAGGAATGTTAAAGTAAAAACTAATAAAAAGAACATAACATAACACAGGCTGACAAAAGGACAGAAATTAGAATAACACAAAACAAAACTGTCTCACCCAGCAGGGGGGGCAGGGGGCGGGGCCTCTTAAGGTGCAGCAGGTGCAGGTGAAGGACCAGGAGGGGCAGGGGGCGGGGCCTTTTAAGGTGTGGCAGGTGAAGACCCGGGAGTGGACAGGCTCCAGGGCGTCGCACCTGTAAACACATAAGAGCCATTCAGGGGCCAGCGTGCGAGCAATGCACCAATCACAAGAGAGATCTGTGGGTTCAGAGTTTTCAAACAAACAGGGATCAGGGACTTTACACGTGCGGCTGTGGGAGGAGCTGGAGGCCTGGGGCTGTAATATACTTGACAAACTACCACTTTGTGACATCTCCAAAGCTCAAAATGCGACGTTCCACCTTGTGATGTCATAGACTAATAATAAAATGTGACTCAAACATGTGAATGAAACAAAACACAAGTGCAGGTCTGTTTTTGAGGAGGAAACATGGATTAAAGCTCAGAAGAGTCACTTTTGTGTCGTATAGGATCATGTGTTATGTATTTTATCATCATTACTGTTCTATAGCATCTTTATTAACGTTTAATATCGCAGCTTTTCCTGAGATTTAGTTTGCATATGAACTCTGAAGCTTTGACACCAAAACTCCACAAAGTAACTCAAAGTGTTTTACAGAATAAGAACAACATAAAAATCACAAAAAACATAAATAATCATAGAATTAACATTAAAAGAAGCAGAATAAAACCCTTTGAGTCACACGCACAGCTGAACAGAACCGTTTAAACCTGGATTTAAACATCATCGACATCTTCTACAAACCTGTTGAGACTCTGCTCTTTATGCTAACGGCACAACCCCGCAATCCAACACCAATTTATGTTTTTATAATCAGCAAATACAAGCTGTCCATTTGCTCTCAATGAGAACATATCCCTTTGTTTGCTTTAGACAATTTACTTAAGCAACGAGATAAACCTTTTTGTTTCCCCCGACGACAGAGCGTCTCGATGTATAGGCAGATTTATCAGACTCGCCGTATGCATAGGCATCCCCCTCGTCTTGTAATAAAGCCAATTTAGAATACAATAAGGCGACTGGTCAGAGAGGCCTGGGTTAGCTAATGACAAGCGATATCTCCAATGCAATGAAGAAGCAGACGAAGGCTTGAAATATTTGCTCAGGAGACACGCCGCGGGTTTCAATCTCTCCACAAATCCATTTATACGTTTGCCGGCTGATTTATAGTCTTATTTTAACTGTCTTCTACATGCAAATGCACTGCGACCGCTAAGAGAAATATACATAATGTGATTCTCAGGGTCATCCCTCCAGCCTGTCAAGTCGAGGGGAGGTAGGTAGGTGGGACAGAGGGGGGAGAGGGGATTTGGGGAATTAGACTTTCCATAAGGGGTGTGGGGGGCGTCGCAGGGGGGCAAGGTGGCTGTCCAGACGCCTCACCCTCATTTGAATAAAGCCCGCATTATAAGACTATAGGCCACGGAGAGATATTCATCATTGACGCCGGTGCTATCATTATTCGCACATAGATTTCCACGAGCCATGAGGAGGCATCAGCGCTGGGACCATAATTTAATTACATCTATATTACCCATAATTCCACCATCGGAGGGTTTTCTGCCGTTGGACTTTATAGGTGTAAAGTAGCAGATGTTAGAAATGGACAAAAATAATGTTTGTTAAGGAAAGACACTGACACTCAAGCAAAAACAGTAAAAAAGTAACTGGTACAGAGGGAAAAGTGGTGTTTAAAGGTGCATTATGGAACTTTTCAGGGACCTGTTTGGTGCTGATGCCAGTTTTGGGAAATCTGGAATGATCCGTGGAATAATTTTAACTTTTTCCGAAGGTTTAATTTCATAAAGTCGCATAATAAACACATGAAACTGTTTTAAAGTGACCCATTTCTGCTCGTTTCCATGGAGACGTCACTGCTTTGTCTGCAATGTTCCACCATCTTTAAAGTTATCCATCTATCGTGCATTTATTTCATCACCGAAGTTCAAAAATACCTGGATCAGCGTCACCTCTCCACAGAGCTGAGCTGTAACTCGACCTGGTACCGTCACTTTTTCTCTTTTAATGCCATACTGCGGAACATTCCAGGCAAAGCGAACACATCTTTAGCGTAGCATTTATTTAATCTGTTTCCATGAAGACAGAGCAAATGACAGCACCAAGCCACGTTATAGATCAGATCTGTGGAAAGGCGAGAACGCTCATAGTGAGAAAGCAGTTTTTTTAAATATTTTTGTTAGTTTTTTGGCCGTATGATCAGATTTAAGCCTTAAAAAAGATGAATTAATAACATCTATGACTCATTATCGAGACAAATTAAGCTTTAAAATGTTTAATTCTGCTGTTTATTTACTGCAGCTCATGATTTTTGAACAATATTGCAGATTTAGAAGAGTTTTTGTGGTTTAAATCTGCTCTCGGGCTGTTGTTTCAGTGTCATAAATCAGTTTCAATATTATTAGTATAGAAATATATCGCTTATACTCATCTTAAACCATCTTAACTGCAGATTCCCTTCGATCTAAAACCCCCCGTTGCACTTTTGCCTTTGGCCCCGCAGCACTAAGTAACTATTTGATTATGTCTTTGTGTAATTATGGCTCTGTTAGGTCTCATCGTGCATTAAGTGGATTACCTCTCAAACACAGGTACCTCACACGGCTCCACCTCCTCTCGTCTCGCAGCCTCTGATTTGAAAATGATTCCCCGACAGGCAATTACGACCATATATCCCGACACGTGACGACTCAACTTTATTAAAGAAATCTGTCACTGCGCGTCTCCTGCCTGGACACGACAAAGTGGATCCATCAATTAGAAGCTCAGCGATGGCTTTAGCTCTGCTGTTAGACCTGCTGTTTCCTCCATTTTCTCACATCATTTCAGACATTTTTCACTGAGGTGGAGGAGAGGAGCGGGTGGAGACGGGTGGAGACGGGCGGAGACGGGGCAGACGAGAGGAGAAACAGATCGTGTGTCGTCTGCACAAGTGGACCTCTGTTAATAAAAATAAACACGAGCCAAACTACTACAGTTATTGCATTTATTTATTAAAGCTGCACTACGTAACTTTGCCACTTATTGACCTTCTCCATGGAGACGAGCAGGCGACGCCACCATGTCCAAGTCACAGGTCAGATCTGTGGAAAGGTGAGGACACTCATTCTTTTCTCTTATCACATAGTTACATAGCGCCCCCTGTATCCAGTGGCCCCTGGTTTACTCAGGGGTCACGTTCTAAAAATAACCCGCAATAAGTGAAATCCGCAAAGTATCAGCTTTATTTTTTATAATTATTCTATGTTTCTTGTCTGTCAAACCCCTCACCACACACTTTATACACTTTTCTCACACATTAACATTTTCTCACATTTCTCTCTCGTTTAAACACAAAGTTCAAACCTTCGTCGGTGCCTTTGTCGGTGCAGAACGTTTCATCGACATTGTGGGTTTTGTCGGGGAGAAAACTTGCAAACATACAGCACTTCAGAGTCACACTGATCCAACATTTATGTAAATTTGTCTGACACATTCTGTACTGTACAGGAGACACGGAGGAGACTGATGGACAATGGTCTACAGTCCCTCAGCCAATCAGGACGCAGAACACAATGGTCCACAGTCCTTTAGCCAATCAGGACGCAGAACACAATGGTCTACCCCTCAGCCAATCAGGACACAGAACACAATGGTCTACAGTCCCTCAGCCAATCAGGACACAGAACACAATGGTCTACAGTCCCTCAGCCAATCAGGACACAGAACACAATGCAGGTTCATAGGCTGTAAAAAAAAAACATTGCACTAAAAAACAAACAACATTGCTCTAAAAATTACCAGCGAAACACCGAGACCACGAAAGGTGAACCGCAATATAGCGACGGACAACTGTAACGAGCGTATAAGGTCTTTGCAAATGTCCATAATAACGGTCCATATGTGTCATAGATAAAACTGTAACGATATAAAAGAACCACAGACTGTTTAAGACGTGACCCACGGCTCGGCTCCAAATGAAGCTCATCGAGGCTCGTGCAGGTGAGAGGAGAATTTGGAGCCGAGTTCCATATTTGGAAATTTATACGACGAGTATCATAGCAACCAAAGAGCCAATCAGGAGCGAGGCTGTTGAAGGTAACGCCCCATCCTGTTTGGAACACGGTGGCTAGCTTGTTAGCTCTGTCCTGTTGTTTGAAAGTGTTTTGTGACGTTGCCTCGTTGTTTTTCTCGTGTAAATGGTCAGAAACTCGTCTAAACTTTGTTAAACCAGCTCAATACTGCCCCAAGTGTCACATGACCTCTTTACTTTCACTTTCATTCTTCGGCCTTTTCTCTTCTCCAAACATCCAGCCGCCATTTTGGATTTTTAACAATGTGATAAATATAAATAAATCATATGTAGATTTACAGACACAATAGTGAAATAAAAACCCTGGATCAAAAAATAAAAAAAACCCCACACAAAATAACAATAAATAAATAAAAACTCAAAAAACAAAAAAAAAAAAAATAAAAAAAATAACAACAACAACAAAAATTAAAAATAAAAATAAAAAATAAGCTCAAAATAACAAAAATTATAATAAATAAATAAACTCAAAATATCCAAAAATAAATAAAATAAATATAAACTCAAAATAGTAAAAAAAAAAAAAATCTAAATAACAAAAATAAATAAACTCAAAATAACAAAAATAAAAAAAAAAAGAAGAAAATAGAAAAATAAACTCTTGTAGAGCTGGAACAAGACCAAAAGGACGAGTCAGACAGCAGCAGGTACAGAGAGGGGACGATGGAGTCGATGGAGCCGGAAGCGCTCATGCTCACTTCCTGGTTTTGGCTAACAGGTTAGCTTGGCTGAAATAAACGAATCAATGAACCAATATGGCTGAATAAAGCACAGTATGTCTTCTTTAAGTTAAGTTTGACTGATCTCACAAACAAACCCGAGTGTTAAACACAAAAGCACAAATGAAATGACGCGGATTAGGCAGCTCGGCCTTTAATGGAAACATGTAAAATGTTGCTTCTGGTGAGATGAGAAAATAACATTATAAATCCTGCATACATTTGTGGTGTTAAAAGATGTTTATTGGTGTGAATCTCTAAATATAAGTCATACTATAGCCTGTGCGTTCGCCTTAAGCTGAGGAAAATCTCTGTTCTGTTCATTCTCATGCAGCCGTTCTGAGCCCACATCAGTTTTAGCCTGGTCCCTTTTTCCCTCTGAGAAATTAACCATTCTATTCACTGCATAAATTTTCAGGTTTTGCACCGCGCGACACTCCGGGGTGTTGAATTTTTTATAGCAAAAAAAACGCTCTAATAATTGTTGAACAGATGTAAGTGTTGGCGAGTGGGCTCCGTCAGAGCTCATAAAACGGAATTAGCATGTTAACCCTGCGTCTGCCCGTGAACGGAGCGGGGAGGGGCCAGCGGACGCCCTGGATGGGATTATTAAGGCGGACCGGTGAGTCTGGGAGCTCGGGGGCCTAACGCAGTCACAGGAGCCGTGGAAATGAGAAGGGATATAGTGGTGAGCTCCCCTAAGCGCAGAACACACTGTACACGGCTATATGTGTGTAATGGTATTCATCCATTTGCCATGTAATGTAATGATCCATGTTTTATAACCAAAGTTTGGGGAGCTTAGGGCAGTGTGGAGCCGGGTCTGTGGAGTGGAGAATGTAATGGAACTTCATGAAGACAGTAATTAAAGAAGGGCTTTAATAATAAAATAAAATGTATATCAGGAATGACATAATCCAGGTACAAAAGCCGCTAGAGAGTAGATCTGAACGGTTACGCCAACAGGACACCGCGAGATTAATAAAAGATGAAATAAAACAAACATATTTAACTCTGGAGAACCAAGAACCTTTTTCTTCTTTGGAAAATGATGAACATTACTGCTCTAAGTTCACTGAACAATGAAACATCCATTTTTTCAATTTGAACCCTTTTTTTTTTAATTTATATAGAATTAGGGCCAAATTTGACCCATTGGGCTCCCTAATTTATCTAAAAAGAATATAAAACGTACTTCTGCAAGCTATTCCTAAAAAGATTAACACAAAAAACATGATTTTACCAACCACTGGTTTGCAGAGAAGACGATTTTGTTTGTGGAGTTTTCCATCTTGTCACTGTCACTCTGCCTCATTTTAGTTCAATATTCATCCACTAGGGGTCACTATGCAGGGGCCAGAAATGGCACTCTGGGCTTTTTGAATTCTTTTTTTTTTTTTTTTTTGCGTAGCAGCAATTAACTGCATCCAAATTCGACCCCGTGGTTTCTCCAGGGTTAAAAAATGAAATGATGTTTGTTGCTGACAGTGTGAATATGGGAGGAGTCAAATCTGAATCAAAATTGAGAAGTTTCTAATGATCTTAACCAAAATATAACATTTAAGATGCATTTTTTAAGGAGAAATAAAGTCAAACACATCATATCTTTAAAAAAACACTTGAATGAAGGTTGGTGTTTGTCAAACTGACCAGAACGTCTGACGTCTTCATCATCGCTGCTTATTAAATGTGTTTCATGGCACTTTGGATGATAAAATTATGCAAATGTGCAACTTGGAACTTTTTTTTTGGTCTACCTCTCTGGCATTAAAACTTATCTTTCATTTATTCAGTTGCAGGTCTTTTATTGTGAACAAACAGGTTGTAAAGCTTCAGAAGTTGAGGCCTGGTCAGTCGTTGGATGAGAGACGACTGGAAACTCCACGATTCCTCCACATTGACGAGTAAGAACGTGACGTGTGCTTCGGTGCGTCTGTGGTTGGACCGACAGCCTCACTTCCATCAGTCTGTCCCAGGGCAGCTGTGGCTACAGTAGCATGTCACCACCACCATGTCACGAGAGAATGAATAATGCAGCGTAAAGTGCTTTGGGTGTCAGGAAAGGCGCTATATAAATCCAACCATAAATTATTGAATTAATTCCAGGCAAAGCGATGACATCTGAGCCACAAGGAGGTGTCTGACTCTCCACGGGGAAAGTTCCAGAGTGCACCTTTAACTGTTTGATCAGTTGATTGGAGAGCTCTTTTGGCCGTAGACTCCCTTTGGCTTTCGTGTTTACTGTATCTGTGTGAAAACCCTGTTATTTTTCCCAACACGCTGCTTGCTTCGATTTAAATAAACACATCGAGCGCCTGGTAAGTGGATGTTGTTTACCATATTTGGGCGCGAAACGGCGGGTTTGGGCGTGTAAACCGGCTTGATCCCGCTCGGTCTTTGAGTCTGGTCCTGCTGAATTATTGAAGAGTGACCGAGAGGGATTGGACAGGCCTGAAGTTTGACCTCCAGTTTTGTTTTAACTGCTGCAGCTCAAAGTGAACGCTGCTCTGCTCCCGGCACGCCACGCCAACTTCATGTTTATGTAATGTCCGACACGGCCCCTTTTCAAGCCCCTCTCCCCGCTCCTCTGCTCTCACAGCTTCTCCAGACGCTCCACATACGCTACAGGGCTGTTGATGGAGGGTTTGATGTTTTTATTGCTAATAATTTTGCAGTTTATGTTTTTTATAGTGGTCAGGCTCCGAGGTACGAAGGAAAACAGCTTAACCCAATTACATATTAATTGGTTGGACACTAACGAGGCGCTTCACTCACGTCTTCTAGAGTCTATCAGAGGTTTATAACTTTACCTTAACCTTCCAATGACTTAAGAAAAATACAGAATACAATGATTTGCAAATCCTTTTCAGCTTATTTTAAACTGAATAAACTACAAAGACATGTTACTTAATACTTAACTTCAAACTGATAAACGTTTTATTTATTTATTATTATTTTATTTTATTGTATTTATTTATGTATTTACTTATTACTATTTTATTGTATGTATGTACTTATTTATTTATTTATTTATGTATTTATTTATTTAATATTTTCTTTATGTCTTTATTATTTATTTTTTTCATTTATTATTATTATTTTATTCAATTATTCAATTATTATTTATTCATTTATTTATTATTTTATTAATAAATAAATAAATACATGTATTTATTTTTTTGTATTATTTTTATTTTTTTTATTTATTTGTATTGATTCATTATTTATTGTTTTTATGCAAATATTCCCTCACTTTCAGTTTGATGCCTGCAGCACGTCCCAATAAAGCTGAGACAGAGGCAAAAAAAGAATGAGGAAAGTTGAGGAATGTTTAAAATCCACCTGTTTGGAGCATTCCACAGGTGAACAGGTGAGTTGGAAACAGGTGAGTTGGAAACAGGTGAGTGTCATGATCAGGGAGAAAAGAAGCATCGACGAAGGACTTGTGATTTTAAGTTTTACACAGCGTCCCGACTTTGAGCTTTGAGCGACTGTCCCAAGTCACAATCGTTAATACTGTTAATACTTAAATCTGCTTTTGTTTCTTTGAGCAACACACTCCACCTGCCTCGCACCTGCTCCGTGTTTGCCTCAGTTAGACTCAGCAAAGCAAACCACTGAGTACGGAGCGAGTTTTGTGAAAGACTCAATGCATTTTCTTACCGTGAAGTGTAGAGAATGATTTTATTTTGAAAAGCACTTTCCAGTTTGTATTAAAATCCTCTGCGCTGAGTCTTGGCTAACTTCCACGTAACACCCACTAATTTATGTGTGAATATATTTACAATGTTAAACCCACAATTGAACCAAACACCAGCGACATGCAAACAAACAGAAGCTACATCCCCACCAGCTCCACCAGCTCCACCGTCTCGTCTGAACCGCCGCCTCAGACCAGGGACACGGGGAGTGGAGTCCTCCGCTGTACTTCGCTATGCAGCAGTGCCGTGACATCACATCAATATTTAAAATCTTTCTTATGCATATATTCCGGCTTGTCCGACTTCATTAGAGGCACTGCTCATCCCTCAGGCTAGGACACGCTCGCTCCGGATCAGTGGGATGAGGGAGGATACAAACGGCGCTCGTAATGGCGCTCTGATAGTGTAATATGTGTGTACGATTAGAGAGGGGGCGGAGAGGGGCCGCCACATGCAGAAGAGGCCACAAAGAACGCTGCGTGGAGTCATTCTGTGTGAGACTTGTTGTTGGTGTAGTCGGGAGTATTCACCTTGTAGCTTTTACAGTTTACCGAATGTCTCCACCTTCTCGCTCCATTTCACGCTATTTCATGGTCTCACTGTTTCACAGGGTTTTTTGGTGCAATTTTGCCTGATTTTTTGATTCATTAAGGGACTGTCGACCATTCACTAAAGGACTGTAGACCATTGTGTTCTGCGTCCTGATTGGCTGAGGGACTGTAGACCATTGTGTTCTGCGTCCTGATTGGCTGAGGGACTGTAGACCATTGTGTTCTTCTGCGTCTGATTGGTTGAGGGATTGGCTGAGGGACTGTAGACCATTGTGTTCTGCGTCCTGATTGGCTGAGGGACTGTGTAGACCATTGTGTTCTGCGTCCTGATTGGCTGAGGGACTGTAGACCATTGTGTTCTGATTGGCTGAGGGACTGTAGACCATTGTCCATCAGTCTCCTCCGTGTCTCCTGTACAGTACAGAATGTGTCAGACAAATTTACATAAATGTTGGATCAGTGTGACTCTGAAGTGCTGTATGTTTGCAAGTTTTCTCCCCGACAAAACCCACAATGTCGATGAAACGTTCTGCACCGACAAAGGCACCGACGAAGGTTTGAACTTTGTGTTTAAACGAGAGAGAAATGTGAGAAAATGTTAATGTGTGAGAAAAGTGTATAAAGTGTGTGGTGAGGGGTTTTACAGACGAGAAACAGAGAGAATAATGTAAAAAATAAAGCTGATACTTCACGGATTTCACCTGTTGTGGGTTATTTTTAGAACGTCATAAACCAGGGACCACTGGACTAAATACAACATAAATACTGAGGTAAAGGGAAGTCAAAATGTTAGAGGGAGATCGTACAAAGCTACAAAATCATTTCATTTCATCATTATTACAATTTTCAATTTAACTTTGACAAACTTAAACTTGTAGCTCTTGGTCTTTCTGAACATGGTCTAAATACACCAGGCAATAATGGAAATTGAACTGATAATCTTGTGGTTACTGGTCACACGTCTACACCAAAATCTAACTATCTGTACATCTATAAAACCCGCGGCTCTTTCTAAACTAATTATAAAGAAAAATAGAGAAAACTAATTATACGTATTTAATTATTATTAATTATTGTAGCTCTAAATTGGAAGATTATTGTGATCTTGAAATATTAAACTAAATTTAATTTTATTATGTTTTCATCACTCAAAATAAACGTCACACCTGCAGAAGTTGATAACTGCCAAAACGAAAGCACAAAGACGACATAAGGACGACGCTCACGGGGATTTTTCAGTTCAGATTTGTATTTATTTTGAACGAGACCTTCAACTCAGTTTTTTTTTTTTTTTTTTAAGATGTCAAAAAGTGTTTGTGGTTCCCAGTTTTTTTTTTTTTCTGTGGAAACCAGGTCCACATGGATCTTTGGGGGTTAAAGGTCACGACCCCTGATCTAAATGTTGACTTTTGTTATAATTAAGAACCGTTTTCCTATAAGAGACAAAAGTAACTCTGTTTTTCGAGTGTTTCTCCACTGATCCAAAGGTCGGCGGTTCAAATCCTGCTCTTGACATAAACATCACTGGTTGAGCGTCAGATCCACTGACTCGCAGGTTGGCGGTGCGATTTCCGCTCCAACAGACGTCTGCTGTTGTTGTGTCCTTGGTCAAGACACTTAACCCACCTCTCTCCCACTCGTCTGACGCATTTCGTTAAAGGTTAAAGTTGTGCTGAGGAACCCATCTCCAGATCTTTAGGACGACCTCAGCTGGGGGATTGTACCTATTTAGAACACTCCAACCCCAAACAGAACGACCCGGGAGTCAAACCCACCACCTTCTCGCTCTGAGGCACCACCATCCTCCACATTATTCCATAACCAGCCTCCATTTTCTACGTCCACTTCAGTGTCCACTCCATCCCTTTAACACTTACAAATGAGCGTAATTATCTTATGATTTCATTGGCGTGCTGCGTTCTGCGAGCACTTCATCGCTCACGCCAGACTGCGAGACCAGATCCATTAACTTTAAGTAGCAGACGCCAACGAAACAAAGGCGTCCGTCTACTGCGCTCCGTCCACGCTCTTTGGAACTTTTATTCACGCTTACCATCCATAACAGAGTCCATTAAATGTGCCCGGAGTCGACTCAAACAGCTGCTAATTGATACCGAGGCCTGGGTTTGTCAAGCAGTTATTAGCACGCACTTAAAATGGTTAGCTATGGCCTTTGAGGGAGACGGGAGCAGCAGGGGGGGTATTTCACTTTAAAAAGGCGCCGCGCTGTTAGTTAATAATAGGCCTGGAAAAAATGATCGCGAAAGATGACATCAATATGGGATTTTTTTCACTTTGACAATTCATTTGGAAGAAGGAGATATCCAACAGTTAATTTGTAAGGCATTAGAGTCCGTGGAAGTGCAAGTAATTAACACTATAGCAATACAAATGAGTTGATAATAAGACGTGTGAATCCATGACACCTTAACTGGCGATTCCTTAAGTGCACACCATTAGAAATCTCCAAATGGCCTCTTAACTGCAGTTCACAGCTCGGCAGAACAATGATATTAATCTGAATGGAAAATGACCGTGTTAATAACGTTCACTGTCAAGATAACGGTCAATTAAACAGTTATTTTATGTACATCATAGCTTGTATATATAAATGGGTATAGCTAATCTGCTAGCCGCCGCGTTCCAAACAGGAAGTGATCACAGCAGCACTTCCTGCTCCATCGACTCTGGCTCCGATTCACTTTCTATTGAAAAACTGTTTTTTCTCTCTCTCTCTAACTGCTGCTGTCAGACTCATCGTTTTCATCTTAAATGTATTAACCCGCTCTAAATTTTTAGTTTTTTTTTCTTTTATTTATTTGTTATTTTGAGTTTATTTATTTATTTATTTTTGTTATTCTGAGTTTGTTTTTTGTTTTGTTTGTTTTGTTTTTTTTTTTTGCTATTTTGAATTTATTTATACAACTTTTTGTTATTTTGAGTTTATTTTATCTTTTTTTTTTGTTGTTAATTTCAGTTTATCTTATTTATTTTATTTTTTTTTTTTGTTTTTTTTATTTAGAGTTTTTGTTTTTTTTTTGTTTTTTGTTTTTTTTTTTTTTGGGGGGGGGGGGGGTTGCTATTTTGAGTTTATTGTTTATGTTATATTTTTTTTTTTTAGTTTATTTTATTCACTTTTGTGTTTTTTTGAGTTTATTTTACAATTTTTTTTTGTTATTTTGAGGTTGTTGGTTTTTTTTTTTTTTTATTTATTTATTTATTTATTTTTTGTTATATTGATCGTTTCTTTTTCTTTTTTTTTTTTCTTTTGAGTTTTTTTGTTTGTTTGTTTTTTTAAACAGCGCCCCCTCTCTGTCTCTGCTGCTGTCAGACTCATGTTGGTCTTAAATGTTCGTATTAACCCTCTACATGATCCTGGGGTTTTTTCATTCTGTTTTATTTCAAAATCTGAACATTAATAACAGACACATCAGGTCCTTCTGTCCCCGACGTCGCTCCGTTTGCGTTAGCAACAGGTTTGATTGACAGCGTTGCTAAGCGCTCGCTCCCTGTTGAAACCATGATGTGGGTCAGTCCACTTCTTCATACATTCTGTCGTAAACATATTATATCTTAAGAGTAAACAATCAAAACAATAACTAAATAATGAATCTTTAATCTTTAACTTCTCCATCTGTTAGTGTTTCTGTTTAGAGACGGTCTCACACACTCACAGTAAAAATGTTTTCAAGGTGTTTTTTCTGTATAAAAACACATGTAATTCAAGACATACTAAAGAGACACATGTCATTTCCTTTTGTGGAATATTGCAGGTAAAGATATTACATCTCCATGGTAACAAGAAGATGGTGGAACTAAAGAAAATCTGCATCTTTAAAAGAACGAAACACTTCAGTCCCCTGTCCATGGTCCTGAACTCAGACGTCTAATGTTAAAGATGAAGTATTCACCTCTACGGGTATTAAAGAGGAGGTATTTACTTCCTGTGGGGTATTAAAGAGGAGGTATTTACTTCTATGGGGTATTAAAGAGGAGGTATTTACTTCTGCGGGGTATTAAAGAGGAGGTATTTACTTCTATGGGGTATTAAAGAGGAGGTATTTACTTCTATGAGGTATTAAAGAGGAGGTATTTACTTCTATGGGGTATTAAAGAGGAGGTATTTACTTCTATGGGGTATTAAAGAGGAGGTATTTACTTCTATGGGGTATTAAAGAGGAGGTATTTACTTCTATGAGGTATTAAAGAGGAGGTATTTACTTCTGTGAGGTATTAAAGAGGAGGTATTTACTTCTGTGGGGTATTAAAGAGGAGGTATTTACTTCTATGGGGTATTAAAGAGGAGGTATTTACTTCTGTGGGGTATTAAAGAGGAGGTATTTACTCCTGTGGGGCATTAAAGAGGAGGTATTTACTTCTATGGAGTATTAAAGAGGAGGTATTTACCTCTGTGGGTTATTAAAGAGGAGGTATTTACTTCTGTGGGGTATTAAAGAGGAAGTATTTACTTCTGTGGGGTATTATTAAAGAGGAAGTATTTACTTCTGTGGGGTATTAAAGAGGAGGTATTTACTTCTGTGGGGTATTAAAGAGGAAGTATTTACTTCTGTGGGGTATTAAAGAGGAAGTATTTACTTCTGTGGAGTATTAAAGAGGAGGTATTTACCTCTGTGGGGTATTAAAGAGGAAGTATTTACTTCTGTGGGGTAATAAAGAGGAGGTATTTCAGTTTCTCTTTCAGCGCTCTAAGTCCCTCCTCCTGCGTGGATGATGTCAGCTTGTGGGCGGAGCATCGTACCAGCGCGTACTACAAAGCGTAAGGACAATTTGAATAGGGCCCGGGAGAGATTGCTAGATTCCTCAAACACTCAAAAGCAGATTTTTCATAATACTTCCTTCACTACAGATCGATGCTGTTGTGTCCTTGAGCAACACACTCCAGCCCCTCGTCCACACCTGAAGGAACACGTCTTATTCTGCAGCCACGAGGAGAAAAGTGGGATTGTGGGATAAGGACGAGCAGGATAAACCTCAAAGCTCCTCACAAAGCACCGAGAGACAAGTCAGCAGCATTTTGTTTACAATTTTATATTTGATTTATTTATTTTTGCTTTTTTTTCTCCTTTTCTGCGACTGATACGTTCCAAACCTGACTCCCACCTGGACGGCGTTCAAGCACAACCATTTATCTCGCCGTCTCCACGTGGAATTTGCATCCGAATTACCTCCGCAGGAACTGATGTTAAACTCCCCGACCAACGATTCTGCGGATCACTTAAGCCCCGAGCTTATCTGGGTTATTCTAATTTTTGGGGAGGATTTATAAAAGAATATTTCATGAGGGAACAGTGAACCAAACCCGTCCTGAGGTGTGGATTTCAGTCCCGTGCGTCTGTTTACCTGTTTAGAGACTTGGCACTGGAGAAACGAGATCGTATCTTCAGGCAAATCCGCTTTGGTCGTGTTGGATGTGACGTAAAAAGCCCCGACAAGGTGAAAAAGTTCATCAGAAAGTTGGATTTTGTCCATTTCGGGTCTGAGTTCTGCGACGGGCTGAAGTCTGAGCAGGTCCAGCACATTTCAGACGGAAACGCAATAATTTCTCTGGTTCTGTTATTCTACGTGATTTTTTTCAGGTGGAGAGAACAGTTTATCATCAGTTTATCTGTTATTTTTTTGTTTAGAACATTCCAGAGCAGGAAGGCCCCTCACAAAGTCTGGAATATTTATTTTTCACAAGATAACATGTGGAGCAGTGACGTGTTTTCAGGTGAGGCAGGTCACCACAGAGAAAAAATAAATGAAATAAGTTTTATTTATCCAATGATTTCTACTATAAAGTTATTTTCTATTTAACTTTGCAATTTTATTCTTTTTGTTACGTTTTACCGTTGTAAAGTCCGTGAGATCGTCGTTTGGGTCGTTTTACCAGCTGTGTGGAGCTGGACATGGATTTCTACAGGGACGACGTGTGACAAATCAACCACTTTATATCAGATTCAAACTCAAAATAACAAAAAATAAAGAAATAATGAATAATAAATAAATAAATAAACTCAAAATAACAAAAAACAAAAAAAACTCAAAATAACTAAATAAAAACCTAAAAATAACAAAAAAATATATAAAAAATAAACTCAAAATTACAAAAAGTAAATAATAAATAAACTCAAAATAACAAAAAAAGAAAGAAATACCAAAAAAAAAACCCTAACAAAAACAACCTCAAAATAACTAAATTAAAAAAACAAACACTAAAGGAGCTAAACAACAAAAAAGGAGCTAAAAAATAAACTCAAAACAAGCTAAATACATATAAAGGAAAATAAACTCCTCAAATTCTCCATTGACTGAATTTCCCACTTAATCCAAACTCCGCCACAAAGAAAAACAGTGACTCAGACTAAAAGTGTAAGAAATTAGGTCAGTAAGTCATGTTTGTTATAGATCAGGGTCCGTAACTCCGGATGTGGCTCCGGAGCCACATTATTTGTGTTAGTTATATTTTTTAATTGTAGTTTAAATTGGAATATTACTGTGAAGTACTCACCAGAACACTGCATTTATCGTGACTTTCCCCGACACGACAGAAACATGAGTAAATGTTTGTGGTCGTGTGGATGTTCAGATCCTCAGACGTCTGTGAGCAGCTTTTCTCCACCATGAACTATGTGAAAACAAACATCAGGCCTCAGACAGAGACAGACCTGAAACATGAAACTTCTCAGACTCTGCAGAAGCTCAGAGCAGAGTCACATTAACCAGAAAAAAGAAAGATTTACGCAGAGATTTTACAAATATTATAGTTTATACAAAGTGTAAAGGTGAAAAAAACAAAACAACACGTACATTGCTATCTTCATTTTAGACATCAGAAAGTATTTGCGGCTCCCTGTGTTTTCTGTGTTTTCTGGCTCTTTGGAGGTTAAAGGTCATGACCCCTGGTGTAGACAGACCATGCATGCTCCTGATTGGCTCATTTCCCTGTCAATCATGCTCATTTGCACTCGCAGATATAAAAAGTTCTAAACCAGGACTGTGAACAAGAACCTCGCTACAACAGTCTGTGAACCGTCGTTTTATCAGTTGAAGCTCGCAGCCACAAACATCCAAACTTTTGCAGACCTCCAGTTCAATCTCCCTCCCTCTTTCTCTCTTTCTCTCTCCGTTTCTCTCGTTCCCTCCCTCTCTCTGCAGGAAGTGAAGCAGTTTGACAAAGTGAGATTAGACTTGTGCATCACCTCAAACCATGCAGATAAGGAGCAGGTGCCTGAGTCCCTGTTCGCCAAGTTTGTGTCAGAACAACACTCATGCTGCTGCCACGGGGAGTAATACACAAAAAGTAAAAACCGAACAACTTTTAGACAAGATATTTTCTCCATTTCAGCTGATCAAATTACACATCACTTACTTTGTCCACTTCTGAATGAAAGACAGAAACAGGGACCACGCGCAATAAAAAGTATCAAAAGAAGCAGTTGTTTGGTCCAAGGAAAGAGCTTTTTAAACCAGATGTTCTCCCGATTCTCTGTCCAAAATTGGGATTATTTCTGCACCTGTTGAAAGTACGATTCATCTGCTTCGAGTCCAGCGTTTTGTCTCCATTTCACTGTGTTTGATGCAAAGTGTGAGACTCTCTGTGAGATTTTACCTGGAGAAAACGTCCCTGAAGGATTTAAACACGTCGCTGCTGTGGACGTCCTGTCGAGTGTCACTTTACACCATTTAATACATTACATTAAGTCATTTATTTTATCTTTTTTATGATTTTATTGTTTTGTTACACAGCTGGGACTTTAATTTAAACCAAATCTTAAAATCAGTCGCCAAAGCAGGTCACATCATCTTATTTTGGTTTTAATAATGTTTAAATATGAGTTAAATCATGCACTTTTTACATAACAAAGAGCTTTTAGTCTTTATTTATTTATTTATTATTTATTTATTTAGGTTTCATATCCCTTTATAAAATATGACATTCTACCATTTGATCATTTATTATTTATTTATTATTTAAAAATGTTTTATTTTATTTATTTATTATTAAAAAAAAAAAAAAAAAAGAAAAAAAAGTGGTGTAATGTGAAGTAAAAGTAGTTAAGTATTGTACAAATATTTAAAATTTATACTTAAGTATCCATCCATCCATTTTCTTCCATTTATCCGGGGCCGGGTCGCGGGGGCAGCAGACTGAGCAGGGACTCCCAGACTTCCCTCACCCCAGGCACTTCCTCCAGCTCCTCCGGTGGGACCCCAAGACGTTCCCAGACCAGAGAGACATAAATCTCCACATTTGCAGCTTTATTAGATCAAATACTTTTACTTTTTACTCTTTAAGTACATTTTAAACAGATACTTTAATACTTTTTTATGAGATACTTTTACTTTGCTCCAGTATCGATACTTTTACTTGAGTAACAAAATGCAGTAGTTCTGATAAAAACACATTTTCTTCCTTATCGCTCACATTAAACCTTCTGACATATTTAACCCTGTGACACGGCCCGATCCGCTCTTCCTCCTCTTCTTCCTCTTCCTCTACTCCCTCCTCCTCCTCCTCCTCCCTCCTCTCCCTCCTCTCTTCTCCACTTCTTCCTCTTCCTCCTCCTCTTCCCCTCTCACACACAATTAAAAATGCATCAGGGAAAGGATTAGATGCACGATCCCCGGCTCTACTGATCCGGAGTGTGGAGCTGTCACGGAGAAGAGATAGAGAGAGGGGGGAGGAGAAAGAGAGAGGGGAGAGGGAGAGAGATAGAGAAAGAGAGAGGAGAAAAAGAGAGAGGGAGAGAGGGAGAGAAGAGATAGAGAAAGAGAGAGGGGAGAGGGAGAAAGATAGAGAAAGAGAGAGGGGAGAGGGAGAGAAGAGATAGAGAAGGAGAGAGGAGATAGAGAAAGAGAGAGGGGAAGGAGAGAGAGGAGAGAGAGAAGAGATGGAGAAAGAGAGAGGAGAGAGAGAAGAGAGAGAAAGAGAGAGGGAGAGAGATAGAGAAAGAGAGAGGGGAGAGAGAGAAGAGATAGAGCGGGGGATAAAGAGAGAGGGAGGAGAAAGGAGTAGGGGGAGAGAGAGAGAGAGAAAAGAGAGCGGGGGAGAAAGAGAGGGGAGAGAGGAGAGAAGAGATAGAGAAAGAGAGGAGATAGGGAAGGACAGAGAAAGAAGAGATAGAGCGGAGGAGAAAGAGAGAGGAGAGAGGGAGGAGAGAGAGAGAAGAGATAGAGCGGAGGAGAAAGAGAAAGGAGTGAGGGGGAGGAGGGGGAGAGAGAGAGAGAAAAGATAGAGTGGGGAGAAAGAGAGAGAGGGAGGGGAGAGGAGAGAGGAGGGGGAGATACTTGAACTCCTCCATTAGAGTTGGAGATTCACCGCCCACCTGCAGAGGGCGCCACCTTGTTCCGGTCGAGAACCATGGCCTCAGATCTGACGGAGCCGCTTCACACTCGGCTCAAACCGCCTCTGTGCTGCAGGTCCAGGCTCGAAGAAGCATCAGGACAAGGTCATCTGCAAACAGCAGAGACGAGAGCCTGTGGTCCCCGAACCGGACCCCCTCCAGCCCCTGAACCGGACCCTCTCCGGCCCCTGAATAGGGGAATAGACCTCACCAGGAAGACTCAGGAGTGTGATTCCCCTGTAACTGGAACACACCCTCTGGTCCCCCTTCTTATACAGAGGGACCACCAGTCCACCAGACCTGCCAGTTGAAAGGTACGTGATGTTGTTGTGGCGTGTCAGCCAAGACAGCCCCACAACATTCAGAGACTTAGATACTCAGGACAGATCTCATCCGGAGCCTTGTCACACAGGAGCTTGCCAACCACCTCAGTGACTTCAGCCAGGGCGATGGACGAGTCCACCCCGAGGCCCCAGTCTCTGTTTCCTCCGCAGAAGACGTGACAGTGGGATTGAAGAGATCCTCAAAGTATTCCTTCCACTGTCCAACAACATCCCCAGTCGAGGTCAGCAGCTCTCCACCTGCACTGTAAACAGTGTTGGTGAAGCACTGCTTCCTCCTCCTGAGGCGTCGGACGGTTTGCCAGAATTTCTTTGAGGCTGACAGTCCTCCTCCATAGCCTCCCTGAACTCCTCCCAGCCCCAAGTTTTTGCCTCTGTGACTGCACGGGCTGCGGCCCGCTTGGCCTGACGGCAACTGTCAACTGCTTCAAGAGTCCCACAAGCCAGCAGGGCCTGATAGGACTCCTTCTTCAGCCCTTACTTCCGGTGTCCACCACCAGGTTCGGGGATTGCCACCGCGACAGGCACCACAGACCTTGTGACCACAGCTACACGCAGCCGCATCGACAATGGAGGTGGAGAACATGGCCCACTCGGACTCCATGTCCAAGGATGTGATCCACTTGTTCACCGTGCGCTCACATTTGAGCCCCAACCCCAGGACTGGTTTCAGGGTGGGGCCCCGGCTGTGCCATACCGGGCGACGTCTCGGTCCATGTTTTATTTCTTGTCATGGGGGACGGGGGTAAGTGCTGTTAGTCTGACCCGTCGCCTTGGACCTGTTTGCCACGGGAGACTCTAAGGGACATAAAGCCCCGGACAACAGAGCTCCAGGATCACTCAGATTCACAAACTCCACGATCCACGATGAGGCGGTTTCAAACGGGAGACGATCAGATCCACATTGTTCTTCAGTTCGTGGCTTTTATCTGCAGCTCGTTTCTCTGTGGATCCAGGTGCTAATTCTTTGATGCTTTGTCGCCTTTCGACTTAACAAATAATAATTGCATTCACTGCTAATTAAAAAGTGCAGATGAAAAAGTTTGATTTCAACTTTTAATGCGGCTGAAAAATGAAACACCTGCTTTTGGATTTACAGCTCGAGTGTCACCCGGGTGAGAACGCTGTAGATTTGTACGATTTCAATACAATGTCTCGACTTTTTTTCAGTAAAATCATTTGCGTCCACACCTCAGACTCACACTCCACACGACGGGGCTTTTCGCCGTCGGTCGTGACATTCTCATTCTGAGCTGCATAAACGTGGTTACATTTCCTCGTCTGGTATTTCATCACCTTTAAAAGTTTTGCAGCGTCAAAGAGGCGGATGTGACGGAGGAGAAACGTCCCGACTCCGACCGGCGACGATTTGGAAAACAGACGAGGCTTCGACATTTGGACGATTTGTTAAATACACGACACAAAATGGAGTCTGGGGTTTAATCCTGTTTCCTCCTCAGAATCAGACCTGGAGCTGAGTCTGTTTCACTCACATGTTTCACTCTCACTTTATTATGAGTCTGGAACATCCACAAAGATCAAAATGTGATGTTCCACCTTGTGATGTCATCAAGTGGGAGGTTTCAAGTGAACAGCTCAGACTAAAGAGAGAAGAGGAGGGAGGAGAGGAAGAGAGGAGGAGAGGAGGAGAGAGGAGAGGAAAGAGGAGACAGGAGGAGAGGAGGAGAGAGAGAGAAGGATGGAGAGACAGAGAGAGAAAGAGAAAGAGGGACAGGAGGATGGAGAGAGAGACAGAGAGAAAAAGAGAGGGAGGGAAAGGTAATCAGAGATACAGACAGGTACAGAGAGAGCAGGAAAAAGAGAGGGAGAGAAGGATGAACAGAAAGAAAGAGGGAGAGTGAAAAAGAGAGGGAGAGAAGGATGAACAGAGAGAAAGAGAGAGGGAGGGAGATAGGGAGAAAGAGGGAGGGAGAGAAGGATGAACAGAGAGAAAGAGAGAGAGACGAAGAGAGGGAGAGAGAGAGAGAGGGAGAGAAAGAGAGGAGAGATAACAGAGGTAATAGAGAGAGAAAAAGAGAGAGAGAAAGATAAAGAGAGATACAGACAGGTACAAAGAGAGAGAAAAAGAGGGAGAGAAGGATGAAGAGAGAGAGAGAGAGAGAGAGATACAGACAGGTACAGAAAGAGTGAAAGAGAGAGAGAAAGAAAGACTGATAAAGAGACAGACAGAGAGAGAAAAGGAGAGAGACTTTTGACTTTTAACATCACATATTTTCTTTGTCACGTAAAAAGAAATGTGCAAAACCAAACAAAGAGAGAGAGAGAGAAAGAAAAAGAGAGGCAGAGAAAGAGAGAGAGAAATGGACAGAGGAAGAGAGAGAGAAAGACAGAGACAGAAAAAAATAAAGAAAGAGGCAGAGAGAAAGACAGAAATAAGAAAAAAGAAAGATATATAGAGAGAGGAAGTAAGAAATATAGAGATAGAAATGTAGAAAAAGAGAGAAAGAGAAAGGAAAAGACAGAGGAAGAGAGAGAGGGAGTAGAGTCGGCGCTCGATTAAATTTTGCCGTCTAGAAAATGAGAAAAAAGCTTTGGCCCCTGTATCTGGCGCAGTGTACTGGGGAGCTGTGCATTGTGATCGTTGTTAGAATTGTTTATCACACGGTTGGAGCGGGCCGGCCCAGATAACGGGCCGCTCCATCACGGCTCTGACACGCCGCCGTGAAAAGACGAAACCAGGGACAGATTATTAATAGATGCTCGAGCTTGATTTGCCTGCGATTGTCAGAAAGTGGAGGACGCAGAAGACGCAGGGGCCCGGTGAAGTTCGGCCCAAAAGGAACGCCGTTTTTTTCTTTTTCCTCATATTTCCATCTTCTCTCCGTGGCGTTCGTGGAGCTGATAACGTGCAGGTTTCCTCGGCGCCGTTTGTGTCAGGAGACGGGACAGGTGCAGGACTGAAATCAAAAGTTATCTCACCTGTGTCGACGTGGGCCGTATCGCTGGCTCATTTTTGGTAAAACTGCTGTGATGATGTGGGCCCTAAGAACCGGCCCATATCTGTGTGGGCATCTGAGCCGCCCGACCCGACGCCTGCGACGGGAAAAGCGAAAGATACTCGAGGGTTCATGATAAATGTGATATTTATAGGACTTTTTTTTAAATTTATTTTACAGGTAAAATATTTGGTTTTCATTTGTTGTTGCCGTGACAACGGGCCATTTAAACCCAAAGACACGTCAGAAAAAAGTCCACGGGCCTCAGATTGTTCAGGTGGTTAAAATTCTGTTGTTTTTAGATGGAGAATGTGTTTTTAATTTTGAAATGACAAAATCCACAAAATACACTGTTTAAAGCTCTCCTCACCGTCCTCAGCCTCCTCACCCTTGTCATCCTCGTCACCCTCCTCATCCTCCTCTCTCCCTTCACCCTCCTCACCCTCCTCATCCTCGTCACCCTACTCTCTCTCTTCACTCTCCTCACCCTCCTCTCTCTTCACCCTTGTCACCCTGATCATCTGATTCACCTCCTCTCTAGTATCTTCACCCTCGGTCACCCTCCTCACTCTCTTCACCCTCCTCACCCTCCTCACTCTCTTCACCCTCCTCACCCTCCTCACTCTCTTCACCCTTTTCACCCTCCTCTCTCTCTTCACCCTCCTCTCTCTCTTCACCCTCCTCACCCTGTAGTCGTGTTTGTGCTATAGCCAGTTACTAAATATAAAAGTGATATTTTGCTGATAAGTTATAGTGTTACTTACTAGTATTTATTCATTTGTTCAAATAGTGCTGTTTCTAGTAGTCCTTCCCTAGCTAGTAGTAGTAGTAGTGAATCTTTAGTCTAACATTTGTTGAAGTAGTACTGTTAAAACCACACTTCCTCCTCGTGTGATTTGTTCTGTCCATTCTTACGACCACTCCTCCTCTTTAGAAACTCTTCTACTTCTCTCCTCTGTTACACTCTCTTTTCTTCCTTACTACTGTCTGGCCCAGTCCCTCTCCTCTTTCTTTACTTTCTCTCTCCCATCCTTTCCTCTCTCTCCTGTCTTCCCTTCCCTTCTCTCTATCCAACTTTCTCCCTAATCTAACTTTCCCCTCCTCTCTTTCTTTCTGTCTTCTCCTCCCCTCCTTCACTCTCACTTTTTACCTCTCTCTCTTCTTGATCCCTCCCTCTCTCTCCTCTATCTGAATCTTTATCTCTAACATTTTGCCCTATACTTTCTCTCCACTCTCCTCCCACTCCTCCTCTCTCTTTCTCTAATCATTTCTCTCTTTTCTTACTTCTTTCTCTGGCCCATCTCCTCTTCTTTATCCGAATCTTTTCCCCCTTCTCTCTATCTCCCCTCTTCCTTCTTCCACTCTTTCCTACCCTTGTTCTCCCTCTTCCACTCTCTCTCTCCCTCTCCTCCTTCTCTCTCTCCACTCTCCACTTTCTCCTCCTCTCTCTCCCTCCTCCTTTCTCTCCTCTTTCTCTCCTTTCCTCCTCCTCTTTCTCTCCTCCTCTCTCTCTTTCTTCTCCTCTCTCCCTCCCCCCTCCACTTTCTTTTCCACTGTCTCCCTCTCCTCCCTCCTCCTCTCTTTCTCTCCTCCTCCCTCCTCCTCTCTTTCTCTCCTCCTCATTCATTTGAATATTACACATGTCCACACTTCCCTCCTAGGCCACACCCACATTCTGAAGGATCCTTAACTCGTTTCCTTTGCTCTGAGTAGGTGGCGACTTACAATCCTCCAACAAAGAGTATTCATCAAACACATCCCTCCTTCTCCCTCCGTCCTCTCCTCTTTTCTCTTTCTGTCTCTGTTTATCTAAATTGTGCTTGTCACATGTTCACGTTTGGCTGGAGTGAAATATGTGAGTGTGGTTAGCATTAGCATTAGCATTAGCGTTAGCGCTGACAGACGTGTGGAGGCTTTTGTGTCTCTCGCTCAGAGAAAAAGAAGAGGATGAATAATTTGATCATGCTTTCGATGAAGAAAGAAAGAGAAACGTGTGTGTGAGTCTGGACTGACGAGACGAAGACGTTTAAGTCCAGAGTCAAACACGTTTACTCCGTGTAACAGAGTGTGTGTTTCTCCTCGTCCAGCTCCATGTTCTGGTCCTTCTTTTGTTTCCTCCCTGTTTTCGATGCAGGTGCCTCTCGTTTTGCCCGTCAGCCCAGAGTCGGGTTTATCTCCTCCCTCAGTTCAGTTGGTGCCAGATCGTCACCTGTAAAGACCAAACCTCAAACTCATATGAAATGATCTGTTTGGATTTTCCAACTCTGTACCTGAGTTTATCCCTGTTCCTGAACTTAACACTTTTATGTCCAGACTTTGTCACGGGGGGGACTGGACTCAAACGCAACACAATAGAGCAATCAAATGTTAACTACAACGGAAAGTGTCCTTGAGCAGGTCATATAGAGTATGGAAAATCAGGCAAGTAAACAACTGAGGATAAGGTTTTATTTAATATAATAAGGGAACAGGCTGGGGAAACAAACTTGGGAACAGGTTCTCAACTGCAGATTCAGGACATCAGGAATACAACAGGTACATCAGAGTTTTTCAGGGCTTGAGAGTTGGTCTTGAGTGTTCAACAATCAAACTGCAGCGAGGGAGGATATATATGCAACTCTGGGCTGATTATCAAAATGAGAGTCAGCTGTAGGAAAACAGGGAGGAGACAAAAGAAGGACTGGAACATGGATCTGGACTGAAGGAAACTGAACTATCACAGAGTTAAACAGTGTTATGTCCAGAGTTAAACATGAAAAAAAAATAATAAAAAAAATAATAATAATAATAATACTTTTAGATAATAAAGTTAAGAGTTTAGTGTCACTTTTTTGTTGTCATTAGAGAAAATGGAAGTTTAAGAGTTGTTCCAAAGTGTCACTTGTCTTTTTTCAAATTGGAGCACCTGTCACCTGCTTGTCTCCATGGAGATGTTTAATCTTTGTCAGTAATGCCTCTCCACAGTGACCTGGACTTTGGCCTGGTGGCTTCACCTGCTGTGTCTGCATTAAGTTCAAATCAAACTGTGTTTTCTAAAAAAGATCCTCAAGACGACGTCACTGGGAGATGTACAGTTTTGCTGTGAGCAGGTCTTGCCTCTTCACAGATCTGACCTTTCTGTCATGACGCTGGGCTTGGTTTATTTTCCACTTTTGTGTCATATATTTACTTATTTATATTCTTAAATTAACACTTGATGACCCAAACACCTGTAAAACTCACACAAACCTTCTGGAACATTACACGAGCAGCAAAACCGAAACAAACAGCACATCACCATCACCATCACATCTGTTACCGTGACGACCTGCAGCGTGGCGGCGGCCATCTTTGTTTTACTCCAGTCTGGGGTCAATCTGGAATATCACAGCCCTCCCGACGGACGTTAGCTGAAGATTGCTGACGATTTCGGTTTTATTTTTCCTTTTAACCCAGGCTAAATGAGGCGGCGTCGGGGCCCACATCCCTCCTGTTTGGTCAATTTGTACGGCGCCGCTATTAGCCCAATTTGCCCTGGAGATTTTCACATTTGGAAGTAAAATGGCTGGATAGTCGCGAGGAGCAGCTCTAGCATCTGTTTATTAGGTGGCCGTATTCATTTGTGTTATCGTCGCCTCCCCCTGTGATCAGAAGGATGCGAGAGAGGGTAATTCTATCAGAGATGGAGGCTGCACACTGTGAGCACACAAGCAAAATGATTCGCTCTTCCTCCTCTTCCTCCTCTTCCTCTTCTTTTTGGAGTGGCTCTATTTACCTGAACACAATCAGTCCCACAGTGTCAGTGCCCCCCTCGTGTGTCAGTACAGGCCTGCAACTATCTGATTATTGGACTAGTCAGCAAATATTATTATTATTATTATTAGTAGTAGTAGTAGTAGTAGTAGTAGTAGTAGTAGTATGATATTATTATTAGTATTTTATTTAGGTATTTATTTATTGTAATGAATTTTTAAATTTATTTTTGTTATTATTATTATTATTATTATTATTAATTTATTTATAAATTTATTTTTATTTTTATTTATATATATTTATTTTTATTTATTTTATTATTATACATAGTGATTTTTTCAAAACACGTCTGTTGTTGCCAGTACATATCCATAGTCTGCACACACGATGGACCGTTAAAGCCCCAGTACGTAACCTTTTATCCAAAAATGACACTAAAAACCTCATGTCCTTCCTCTGAGTGAGCTTGCCTCTCCACAAACCTGACCTCCTGCTTGTTCTATTTCTGTGGAGAATGTTTCAAAGTTTGATTTTATGCGATGTGCCACCTCCAGAAAGTTACACACTGTTGCTTTAAAACTTATAAATACAGAAAATGCAGATATAAAACACTTCTTTAGACGGTAAAGGGACAGAAGCAGCAACAATAAGACATTTGTGTAAAAAAAGGTTTTTAGTGCAGCACATTTTCACCTGGGACTGTCCCTGAACAACACTTTAATCTTCTACCATCTCATCTCTATCTCAGGTTTTTTCCACCTCTCATGGTAGAAATGACTCTCATCCTCTTGTGTTTTTGACCTTTGCTCATTTCTGTAACACGCACAGACCTTGTAGATACTTTTCAGACGATAAAACTCACAAAACAAACCTCAGACGAGCTGCGCTGGTGAGAGGTTCGAGTTGGAGAGGAAGTGCTGCAGCTGCCTCGTCCTCGTCTGAAACTAATGTGAAATAAATATCACTTTTGTTTATTTGTGTTGACAGAGAAAATCTCGCCCTTTGTGCCAGATTTAGTTTGATGTAGAACAGACCTGAGGATCATTATGTCACATTACATGATTTTGATCTAAAACAACTTCATTAAAGAAACAAGTTCATTCAAAAAAAACAGTGTCCAGTGGGACGTGACTTTAGCCTAAACGTCACTCCACCTGCTGTCGACTCACAGACCCTATCTGCACCTGAACATGGCTAAACTGCTTCAACTCCATTGATTCTGGCTCCAGTTCACTTTCTGTGTAAAATCTGTGTCTCCTCTCTCTGCTCTGTATTTTTTTTAAAATTAATTAATTTGCTGAATGAATGACTGAATGAATGGTTTATTTGTTTAAATTTATTAAATTGGTAGAGTTTATCCTCCACAATCAAATAAATAACCAAAAAAGGAATAGGCAGAGGCTAAGGCTTATATTAGCCTATCCTGTTCTTTATTTTAAAATTTTATTTTTTGTTATTTAAAGTTTTTTGGTTTTAGTTTTTTTTTGTTATTGATTTATTTATTATTATTTTGATGTTTTTTTTTTTTTAGTTATTCATGTATTTATTTATTGTTATTTTGAGTTTATTTTTTAAATTTTTTTTTGTTATTTTGAATTTTTTTGTAATTAATTAATGAATTAATTAATTCTTATTTTGAATTTATTTTTTTGTTTTTTTATTATTATTTAGTTGTTTTTTTTAAATATTTTTCTTTTTTTTTTATTATTTAGTTTTTTTTAAAATGGTATTTATTTATTTTCTTTTGTTATTTTGAGTTTTTTTTTAAGTTTTTTTGTTATTTATTTCTTTAATGTTATTTTGAGTTTATTTGTAGAGTTATTTTGAATTTATTTATTTATTGTTATTTTGAGTTTATTTTTAATTTTTTTAAAACCATGCCCCCTTCTTTGTCCCTGCTGCTGTCAGACTCATTTTGGTCTTAAATGTTCAGATTAACCCTTTACATGATCCTGTTAGTGTTAGCAACAGGTTTGATTGACGGCGTTGCTAAGGGAAGGGGCGTTACCTTGAACATCCTCGCTCCTGATTGGCTGTTGCTATGACACTCGTGGGCAGAATTGTGAACTCTGTGGTGACGTCAGACTCACTCAGTCTCTTCTTTACCGTCTGTGCGTCGTTTCCTTCGATGTTTTGCTGCAGATCAGGCCAGAGACCCGCACTTTTTTTTTTTTTTTTTTAGAAGTTCACAGCAGTGGGCGTGTGCAGTAGTGGTGAAAACAGGAGTAAATCGGAGGAATATGAAAGAACAGAGACGACTCAAACATGCACGAATCACTCTGGACACAACTTCAAGCTCTGAAAAGTCAAATTTAACCACGAACCAGGTCAAAAATCAACAATCGTGAGCACAGTCGAGAGCACAGTCCCCAGTCGGACGACATTTTGCGGCAGCCATTTTGTGGACACGGTTACGACGCTGCGCTGACACGTCTGTTCTCTCTGCATCTTTGTTTATTCTATATTTATGATTTCTGCCTCTCGCTGCACCGGCTTTGATCTTTCAGAAACGGTTTTGAAATGCGTCTCTTCTGTTCCTCCTTCTCGGTCCCGACGTCAGGTTTTTTTTTCCATTTTTCAGGCGTCTTCTGAGCACGAGACGCATCCAGATCTGTCATGTGTGTGTTTGTGTGTTTGTGCGTTTCTGTGTGTGTGTGTTTGTGCGTTTGTGTGTTTCTGTGCTGTCTGCTTCACTGTAAAAGTTGCTCTGAACTGGTCGGTACAATGGCGCCGTGACTTTACGACAGCGACACGGGGCCGATCCTGACGGGGGGCTGACGCTTTTGTCTTCGGCGAGAGCGAAAAGGCGACTCGTGTCTCGACGCTTCGGCCCGAGGAACAAAAAATAAACTGAAGAATTGATATTTTTAGAGTCTTATTGTGCAGTAATCCACATTTTGATGAATAAAATAGAAGGAGTTTTAAACACAATCGTTAAATAAGTTTATTGTTTAAATGTCGTGTCGTTTTTTTCTTTGCGCTAAACAAAAGTCTTATATTTTCATTAAACTTTATAAATACTCTGGTTTGTACACGGTGAGGTTTAGACAGAAGATGGACGTCGTAATAAAGTATAAAATATTCAAATTAAACATTTTACAAGCTTCATTTTCGCTTTTACCTTTTATAAATATAAACACATCACAAAGAGGAAATGTGCAAACTCCACAGACCGAGACTTGAACCTGAAACCCAGTGGTGGAAGTACTTAAGTAACAATATTAGTACATTTTACAGTGTGTTTTTACTTTTACTTAAGTACATTTGAGAGCAGTATCTGTACTTTCTACTCCACTACATTTAAGAACAGGAAAAGTAAAAGTATTGAGGATTTATTTTTAACACGTTCGTAGTTTGATCAAATAAAAATGCACAAATTCAAACAGCTGGAAAAAATATTAATTATATTTATTTTTAAAACAAAATTCAGCTCAAATTTTTATCAAAATCAAACATTTGACGCCTTAAAGACTCAAAAACTGCACAAAATACTTTTACTTTACACTCTTTAAGTACATTTTTAAACGAGTACATTAATACTTTTACTTTTTTGCTCTAGTAACTGTGCTACAGTATAACTACTTAAATACAGTAGTACTACTTAAATACAGTAGTACTACTTAAATACAATAGTACTACTTAAATACAATAGTACTACTTACATACAGTAGTACTACTTAAATACAGTAGTACTACTTAAATACAATAGTACTACTTAAATACAATAGTACTACTTACATACAGTAGTACTACTTAAATACAGTAGTACTACTTAAATACAGTAGTACTTCTTGAATACAGTAGTACTACTTAAATACAGTAGTACTACTTAAATACAGTAGTACTACTTAAATACAGTAGTACTACTTAAATACAGTAGTACCACTTAAATACAGTAGTACTACTTAAATACAGTAGTACTACTTAAATACAGTAGTACTGCTTAAATATAGTAGCACATTTGAATCTGCTGTGACACATTAAGACTCTATTATTTATACTTCTAGGTGTGAATTAAGGGAAGGGCATCTGACACAATATACAAGGGTTAAAGGATAATTATTGTGTCGTACAAATATCCCACATACTTCTACTACTACTTCTACTTCTTGTACAGTTCAGGCCCAAGTCAAACCTCAAATATAAAACTTTAAACTGTTCGTGGTGTCAGATAATCGCAGGATTTTGGAACAAAAAAGACAAATCAAATATAGAACAGTCGATAAAAGAACAGTCAGACACAAAAAATAACAGTCAGACAAACAGAAAATACAGTCAGACAGAAGAACAGTCAGAGAAACAGTCAGACACACAGAAGAACAGTCAGACACACAAAAGAACAATCAGACACACAAAAGAACAGCCAGACACACAAAAGAACAGTCAGACACACAAAAGAACAGTCAGACACACAAAAAGAACAATCAGACACACAAAGAACAGTCAGACACTTAAAAGAACAGTCAGACACACAAAAATACAGTCAGACACACAAAAGAACAATCAGACACACAAAGAACAGTCAGACACACAAAAGAACAGTCAGACACACAAAAGAACAATCAGACACACACAAGAACAGTCAGACACACAAAAGAACAGCCAGACACACAAAAAACAGTCAGACACACAGAAGAACAGTCAGACACACAGAAGAACAGTCAGACACACAAAAGAACACAATCAGACGACAGAAGAACAGTCAGAATTAAAAAACAGTCAGACACACAAAAGAACAATCAGACACACAAAATCACAGTCAGACTTCACAAAAACAGTCAGACACACAGAAGAACAGTCAGACCACAAAAAAACAGTCAAACAAACAGTCAGACACACAGAAGAACTGTCGAACACAGAAGAACAGTCAGACACACAGAAGAACAGTCAAACACACAGAAGAACAGTCAGACACACAGAAGAACAGTCAGACACACAAAAGAACAGTCAGACACACAGAAGAACAGTCAGACAAACAGTCAGACACACAGAAGAACAGTCAAACACACAGACAGACACACTTTTTGAGACACTCTGGTTTCCTGTTCTGACCACACACACCTTGTTTACCCAGAATGCCCCTGGTGTCACTGTAGATCTGAGGTTTGAGCCATTTATGATCTGAAATCAAGATTCAGGTCAAGTGAAACTTTTGGAACCAAGTCTGTGATTGTTAACGTTTGAGATAAAGCTGAAATAAGATGTTTGTAAAGGTGAAGACGACAGGACTTTCCACAAAACATAGAATAATTTATTTTACTTTGTTAATCGCCATGGAAACGGCGCTAACTTTGGATCTCTCCGAAGCCCCGGTATCAGGACGAAACAAACTGTGATTTTTGAGGACTTTCAAGAACGGCAAAGGAAATAATACTTTGTTTTGAATAGTTAATCGCCACGGCAACGGCGCTAACTTTTAATCTCTCCGAAGCCCAAGGATTAGGACGAAACACAAACTGTGATTTTGAGACTTTTCGACGACACAAAAGAAAACTACTTACTTTTTTTTTGTTTGTTTGTTTTAGTTTTTTTTTTTTTTTTTAATCGCCATGGTAACTGCGCTAACTTTCGATCTCTCCGAAGCCCATGGATTAGGACAAAACACAAATTGTGATTTTGAGACTTTTGAGAACGGCAAAAGAAATAACAGTTTGTTTTGAATTGTTAATCGCCACAGCAACAGCGCGAACTTTTCATCCTTCTGAAGCCCGGGGATCAGGACTAAACACAGATTGTGATTTTGAGATGTTTCGACCGTACAAAATAAATATTTGGGGTTTTATTGTTTGTTTGTTTGTTTTGAGTTTTTTTAACTCTTAATCGCCACGGCAACGGCACCAACATTTCGTCTCTCTGATGTCTGGGGAAAACAAACAGTGATTCTGAGACGTTTCGACTGTACAAAAGAAATAAAAGAAATACTTAAAAAAAAAAATATATATATATATATTGTTAATCACCACGGCAACAGCGCTAACTTTTCATCTCTGTGAAAGCCGTAGATTAGGACTAAACACAGATTGTGAAAAGAATCCATAGGCCTAGCTTGATTTGAATAGTTAATCGTCACGGCAACAGCGCTTACGTTTCATCTCTGTGACGCCCGTGGATCAGGACTAAACACAGATTGTGATTTTTGAGGACTTCTGAGTACGGCGAAAGAAATAATAGTTGGTTTTGAATAGTTAATCACCATGACAACGGCACTAACCCCCCCCCCCCCAAAACCCAAACATTGCGACTCGTGCTCGTCGCCTTGACTCGGTGGGACGACCCGGAGTCGATTCCTCCTGTGAGAAAATGGCTCAAATCTCTCGTAACACTTTTTATCAGAGTCGATCTGTCGCCTTTTCCACAAAGTACAAAGTAAAAATGTACAGAAATGGAAGCAGCGCAGACTAAACATAGATCTGACGCTCGGCGCAGCTTTAATGTGCAGAAAAACAAAGCCTTTTGTTATAAATATGTGTAGGGCCCGAAGTCGCTCACCTCTAAATCGTCGGGACAGTTTCTTTTCGTGAGCGTTTCATTACAGAAGCTGCGTCTTTGATGAGTGACAGTGTTTCAGCCACAAAAACTGAAACATAAGAGACTCGCAGAACACGCCACTGGAATTAAAGCTGTTTGTGCTGGAACAACGGCTCGTTTGGGGGATTTTGTCTTTGATATTTGGAAATGGAAATCCTCGACATTTTGTTGCCGCGGGATACGGTTAAATTTGATAACGTCGTGGTGCGATGTCGTGGAAATTCGCTGGACGTGCAAACAGAACGAAAACGGCGGATTATTAACCTAAGATAAGCGTTTATTTCACGTTACACCAAAGTCTCCCTCATGTTGTGCACTTATTTTCATGTTGATTTAATTTATGTCAGATGCCCTCCCTCATGCAAACATTTATTTCTGTCAAAATTGGAACAAGAATTTCTGACTCATATTTGGCCATACTTGTTTCTCAATTATCTGTAATATATAGAGATATTTTTTTTCCCCATTTCTGATTTTTACTTTTTTATTTAATTATTGTCATATATATATATATACTTATATATATATATTTATATTATATTATATATATATATATATATTATACATTTTTTTTTTTTTTTTTTTTAATTACTATATTAATGGGTAAAGACACACTGTGTAACTTTCCTGATGTAAAGTCCAATATATATAGATTTTTATTTATTTATTTATTTTCCCCATTTCTGTTATTATTTATTTATTTTAATTTAATGTTTATTTATTTATTATTTATTTTATTTTAATTAAATTAATTAATTAATTAATTTATTTATTTGTAATTACTATATTATTGGGTAAATTTAAAGACACACTGTGTAACTTTCCTGGTGTAAAGTCCATCATTCTTCATGGGCAGGTTATTGCTTTGCCTGAAATGTTCCAGAGTAGGGCATTAAATGTATCTCTCTCCATGACGACAGGCAGGTGACTCCACCAGGTCAGATCTGTGGAGAGGCGAGCAGCTCGCCGTGACATTTTATTTGCTTTTATAAATATTACAGCTGTAATTGAGCAAATGCAAAATGATGAAATGTAACAACTCGCTGCAGAACAACAGTCGAAGCATCAACATCTCCATGGAAACAAGCAGGAAAAGCCTCACAGTGCAGCTTTAAACTCTGCAGGTCCTTTGTTCTGACAGTTTTACAGCCACAAAAACACAGGAACCAGACAGAATTTAACCCACAACCTCCTCGACGTCTTTACGCCTCTCGCCTCCAGAGCGTCGATAATCCCTGTGGTCAGTCGGAGCTTCCGTCCGGCTTTTGTCCGGCTAAGTGGATAAACCGGATTGGATTACTCCGGCGACGGAGGAGGAAGAGGAGCAGAGTCCACGAGAGGATTTAAAGTGACGCAGGAGAAAACCAGAGATTCAAACGTCTTCACTCATTTTGTGGGTTTTTTTTCTGATTCTAGCTTTAAAACTTCACCTGAACATCGTCATAATCTGATAATCATGTCAAATTGAGATTAAAATCCAGGAATTTCAAATGAGCTCGGGTCATTTTAAGGATCCTCTGAGTTTTGCAGTTTTTGGTCCAAATAAAATCAACACTGACAGACATTTTAATTTTGTTTGTGAAAAATAAAATAAAATAAAATAAAATCCAAATTTGAGAAAGATCAGTGTGAAGAAAAAAAAAAGTATTAATATTTCTGGCCATATTCTAGTCTCATTTTGATTTTTTTTTAATTAGAGCTGTGCAATAAGTTAAAAAAAGATGATTTTTGAGCCTAAACCTTTTGTCTCTGGACAGTGTTTTAATGAAACGCTCAGAAAACAGATTTATCCCGATACAAGAGTCTGATGTTCAAGCACAAACACACAAAGAAACACACAAACACACACACAAACACACTCACGGTGCAGATCTGTGTGAGGGAGAGGAGGAGCAGGGAGGGCGCAGTGACTCGTGCGGCCACTAGAGGAGCTGTTCTCTGTGAAAACACACGGGGCGATGCTGAAGTGCTGAGCTGACACGACTCTGCCTGAAACACTGAGCAAAACACACAATTACACACATTTATACAGGGTTTTTATATTTATTCAAACTGTGGCATTTATGGATTATTTTTACAGAAATACTCTAAATAAGCACATGCAGTTTTTGTAGTAGTAGTAGTATTTGGGGTTTAAGTACATTATATATCACTGTGTATTTCAAATAATTCAAAATGTGAAGTTTAAATGTCATGAAAAGGTCAGAGGTCAAAGACAAACACTGACGGATTATTATAGTTTAGAATTTTAATATTTACACGGAGACTAAATAAAAATATGTAAAATAAATATATACACATAAAGTATATTTGTATTAAGTATCTGACAGGAGGAAAACACAAACAGATTTGTCTGAATTACGTAAATTTTGTCATAATTAATTAAATTTAAACATTGATTAACACATTTATAATCTGATTATCTGCAGAGAAGAAGAAGAGGAAATACAAAAGTACACAGCAAAAAAATACACAAGTAAAAATAAAAATATCACATGAAAAATACGTGTTTAAAAATGTACTTCAAGAGGAAAAAGTAAAAATATTTTGAGTATATTTTGAGATATAATAAAATTTAATTCATCTTTTTTATTAGCTGTTTTTATTATTTGTATTTTTTTTTTTTTTTGTTTTTTTTTTTTGTTTAAAATAAATATAAATAATAAATAAAAATACTTTTACTTTTCAGTCCTGTTCAAAAATGTAGTGGAGTAAAAGTACACACTGTAAATGTACTTCAGTTACTCTCCACCACTAGAAATGTGCACATAAAATATTTTAAATAAATGTTTGCATGTTTCATTTATTATTATTTAGTTTTTACCTCATTTTACTGTCTTAAAAAACACAAAAATCCAGACTTCTCACTTCTCCCTCGTACCTCACACGCTCTGACCATCCTAGTTACTCTCTGTGATGAGTTTTCAAGTGCACAATTTAATAAAAAACATGGAGAAAATACAGTGCAAACGCCTTTAATGACCAGGCTGCCGACACGAGACGATTCAAACATTTGTCAGTGAATATTTGTAATTTTCACACTTTTAAATCCTCTCTGCTCCAGAACATTTACACTTTTTATCTTGTGAGGCAGAAAAGCACAGAGCACACGTCCCTTTAACGCCGCACGACCCCATACGTCACCGCTGTTTTCTGACAGGAGGACAGAAATGTGGAGGGTTTAAAGGGGCGTGATTGACACCGGGGCATGTGGTCCGATCGGTAAAGTCGCCGAGGTTAGTGACGGACGAACTGCTCAATAAAACATCGATTAACATTAACACACACACACCACACACACTACTCACACTACACACACACACACACATGACTACACACACACACACACACTACACACGACTACACACACACACACACACTACACACTACACACACACTACACTACACACCACACACACACACGACTACACACACACACAATACACACACACACACACACACTACACACGACACACACACACACACACTACACAATACACACACACACTACACACACTACACACACACTGCACATGACTACACACACACTACACACTACTACACACACACTACACACACCACACAATACTACACACACACACTACACACACTACACATGACTACACACACACTGCACAATACTACACACACTACACACACACACTACACAATACTACACACACACTACACACACACCACACACACTACACAATACTAGACACACACTACACAATACTACACACACACTACACAATACTAAACACACACACAATACTACACACACTGACTACACACACACACTACACTACACACATACACATACTACACACACACTACACACTACTACACACACACTACACAATACTACACACACACTACACATGACTACACACACACTACACACTACTACACACACACTGCACAATACTACACACACACTACACAATACTACACACACACTACACACTACACACACACTACACACTACTACACACTGCACAAGCAATGCACAACCTCAGCATGTCAGGGAGTTTAACCTCCTCCTGAACATGTGTATGTGAGCAAAGAACTGAACACGGACTGAACACGGACTGAACACGGACTGAACACGGAGATAAACATGGACTAAACACAGACTGAACACGGACTGAACACGGACTGAACACGGACCATCACAGCGAGCTCAGCCTTAACACTTAACACTTTTCTCTTGTAGATTCGTTTGTTCTTTGTCGTTTTCTTTGCTTTAAATGTTCCGCAGTTTGACATTAAACATTTTGCGTTTCCTCAGTTACAGATTTTTTATTAGAGAAACGACTGTGAGCTCGCCTCTCCACAGACCTGACTCATGACCTGCCCCGGCGGTACTAGAGCAGAGGTAAAAGTTCCGCAGTGCTGCTTTAGTTCGTACAGATCTGACACTGTTTGTTTTGTATATTTAAGTTGTGAATAATTAAAATGATAAAATAAAAAAAGAGAAAGTGAAAGTGCGACACATCCAGCCGATAAATGACACTTAAAGTCAGAAGAGACACGCAGCATTTTTATTTATTTTATTTATTTTATTTATTTATTTTGAGCTGACAAAAGAGGGCAGTGTGACGACATTGACAAAGGACACAAACTTTAACTTCAACACAAACCGTCTGACGAGTGTGAGACGCAGAAAGAGAAAAAGAACGACAGAAGAAGAGACGAGAGCGAGTGTGTGAGCCCGACGGAACGCGCAGATATTTACCACAGAGCGGGGACTGAACCTGCACACACACACACACACACGCACAAACACGAGCGTCACGAGGACAAAAGTGTGTTTCTAACAAAGTCAATTCTTCATTTTTAGAGCAGATGTGGGTTCAGTGTTAAAGGGGAGGTTTAGGTCGGGTTTGGGGAGTCGTGGACATAGTTACGTTTAAGATCAGTGTCTAAAAAAAGAATTTGAGTCAATGCAGCGACATCGAGAAACGGAGAGAGACAAAATGTGTGAGAAAAAAAGAGGAAGAGAGAAAGAAAGCACCGTGCCTGTGTGTGGTACTCGCCGTGTGCACTCACTCCAGCAGATGTGTTTTTTTATGATTCTGTATAAAAGCAGCTTAAAGGGGAGGAACGCCACATTCTCCACCTCCATATTTAGCCCCTCCCCCTTTTCTGGAGCCACCTCCTTTAAGCTCGACTCTCCGTTTCACACGTGAAGCTTTAATACGAAGCCACAGGTGCAAACTCACAGTCTAGACACGACCCGTAAAAAAACTGTTCAAAAGAAACGAGCCAAACAAAGTGACGTGTGGAGCAAACGCAGCTTTTGGACGAGGATTTCTCCTCTGCTCCTGCTGCCAGACGATTTCAGACTTTCAGTTTGTGCAGTGGATTTGTTCACATCACGTGGTTTAGATAAAAAAAAAGAAAAAAAGTGCAAATTTAAAGCTGCTGTTAGTAATCAGACTGGCCCCTGCTGTAATCTCACATGTCGCCACTAGAGGCTGTCTGTGAGGGGGAAGGGGCCAGGGGAGAGAAGGGGGAGGGGACAGGTGAGAGGGGAGGGGCCAGGTGAGGGGGAGTGTCCTGCCATCTACTGATTTAAAATAATAAATAAAAATCAAATAAACAGAGATTTTAACTTTGCAAATAATAAACAAATTAAAGGTACAATATGTAACTTTCTGGAAGTGTAAATTCAGCTGCATGATTCTGTGGATGTTGAAAGTTAAAACCAAACTCTGGAACATTCTCACTGTGCAGAAAAGAACCTCAGGAACATCTCCATGAAGCAGCAGCAGATCCTGGACGTGAGAGTCGGGTCTGTGGAGTTTGTGCAGCAAACACAACACACAAAAACATGCTTTTATTACATGTTTTGGCTAAAGTTACACACTAGGGCTTTAAATTAAAACATTACAGTCACTTATGTCAGAATTTCACATAAATGGAATAAGTTTTACCCATTTCATCAACATGACGACGTTATAAAAACTAATGATGGAAAGATGTTCAGTTTATTACAAACAAACCCTGGTCCTGGTCCTGGTTTGGTCCTGGTTTGGTCCTGGTCCCGGTCCCAGTCGGGTCTGGTCCTGGTCTGGTCCTGGTCTGGTCCTGGTTTGGTCCTGGTCTGGTCCTGGTCTGGTCCTGGTTTGGTCCTGGTCCTGCTCCCGGTCAGGTCTATGATGCCCTCACTGCTGCCTCATCTTGGAACAGGGTCCTGGTGAGTCCCATTCGGTTCTGGTCCTGGTCTGGTCCCAGTTTGGTCCTGGTCTGGTCCTGGTCTGGTCCTGATCTGGTCCCAGTCGGGTCTTGTCCTGGTCTAGTCCTGGTCTAGTCCTGGTCTAGTCCTGGTCTAGTCCTGGTTCTGCTCCCAGTCAGGTCTATGATGCCCTCACCACTGCCTCATGTTGGAACAGGTCCTGGTGAGTCCCATTCGGCTCTGGTCCTGGTCTGGTCCCAGTCGGGTCTTGTCCTGGTCTGGTCCTGGTCTAGTCCAGCTCTAGTCCTGGTCTAGTCCTGGTCTAGTCCTGGTCTGGTCCCAGTCGGGTCTTATCCTGGTCTAGTCCCGGTCTAGTCCTGGTCTAGTCCCAGCCTGGTCCCAGTCGGGTCTAGTCCTGGTCTAGTCCTGGTCTAGTCCCGGTCTGGTCCCAGTCGGGTGATGCCCTCACCGCTGCCTCATGTTGGAACAGGCTCCTGGTGAGCGGCGCCAGCTCGGCCCACGCTGCCAGGCATTCTTCAGATTTCATTAGGTAATAGCTCATTCACTACTGACGCTAACGTGACGATTAAGGCTCCATCACACACGTGTTTATCCAGGGGCTGAGAATCCACGGCTCCACGAGGAGTTACATCACACCACGGCTCCCAGTACGGCTCACAGTACGGCTCACAGTACGGCTCACAGTACGGCTCACAGTACGGCTCATGACGACGGCTCTTCACTCTCTCCAAAACGTCTAGAAATCTGGACAAAAAGTGAAGAATACGACTACGGAAAATAGAATTAAAACATGTTCAAACGCTGTGAGCTTCTTCTTACGTGGGAAAAAGTTAAAGGTGCATAACGGAACTTTTCTGTCACCTACTGGTCTCAATGGTGATAATATTCCCTGAAATACTCCACAGTGCAGCATTAAACTCATCTGTCTTTGTGTTTTTATGACTTGACTTTGTGACCTCTCACTGCGCAGGACGGTCTCTCCACAGATCTGACCCGTGACGTGGCCCAGTCGTGTCCTTCTCTCGACTCCATAAAAAGAGAGACGTTTAAAGCTGCACTGTGAAACATTTCCACACGTTTCCCCGCTCAGATGTTCGGGATTAGCGTTACATTGCTAATCGCTAACACAAACAGAACAGACCCCTCCTCGTCCTCTGAGCGTAAACGTCCCGCAGACCGGCGCCCCCTCCAGGCCCGACAGACCCCTCCCCGGCTCCTTTCACCCTCCACTGAGCGCTCTCGCCGGGGGCCACTTTGCCGCTGCCCCCCGTCCCTCCCTTTGACTGGCCATGTGTGCAGGGGCCAAACAGCTGGGCCCCGGACCCCCGTCCTTTTGTATGGGTATGTGTCTAAATACTGGCACACATTTAAAATTCAAATATATCTGCCTGTTTTCTGTTTTTTTTTTTTTTTGAGAAATAATTAGCACATGGAGTTTAAAAATAAAAAACAGACAAACACAAAGCACATTTTGACATATGGAATATTTTATTACCGTTTGATAGAGGGCGCTATATTCATCCAATGCTGCACCTTCGTTATAATTAAGCTAAATGTAAAGTTTTATAGCAAGAAAGAAGCAAGAAATAAATGAATTAATGTGTGTATCGTGTGTGGTATGTGTCCAAATCTACCTGCACATCATGACCACGCCCACTTTTGCCTTCGCGGCGGCAGTTCCAGCTTCAGGTGGAGTCTGTTCTTTTCACTGGTGGATTTGGGAAGTTTCGCCTCAAAAATCTGATATAAAGTGGTGCTGATTTGTGGTCTGTATACAGGTTATTTGCTGTCGAAATCGTCAGTTCCGTGCAAAATAATACGACCCAAATGATGATGGTGGCGTCCATGGCAAGTTCCAGGATAAAGTGAGCAGGAACCTCAAAAAACGCACAACTAAACACTCAAAAAATGCACGTTTAAACCCATAAGAACTTCAAAAGAGCACACATCTAAACCCTACAAAATATTCACATCTAAACCCTCAAAAAAACACACACCTAGACCCATAGGAACCTCAAAAGATGCACGCTTAAATCTATAAGAACCTCAAAAAACATGTACCTAAAGCCATAGGAACCTCAAAAGAACGCACACATTTAAACCCATAAGAACTTTAAAAAAAAACGCATATCTAAACCCTCAAAAAAAACACATCTAAACCCATCAGAACCTCAAAAAATAAACATCGAAGCCCTCAAAAAAACACAGAACTAAACCCATAGAAACCTCGTAAAACCTGCTCTAACCTCTGCGAGGTTTGGGGTTCGATTCCCCGCCTCCTCACTGCCTTTACTGTGCGGAGTTTGGATGTTCTCGCCCCTGTCCAGCCAGAACGAGACACTTTCACAAAACTTTACAGTGGATCCTGTCTCCTGATTGGAGTCGGACATGACTGACAGGTGGATGAACCAATCAGAGAAGAGCATGGTCCGTTTGTAAATATGGCGGCTTGGAAAAAAACTGAGAAACAGCAAAGAATCGACAATAAAAGCTCCAAACTTTTTTTTATCTGAGGTTAAAGAGGTTCTATATTTTGTTTTGAATGATACACATATTTCAAAGCCCATCGACTGTTTTGGGCGGAGTTTGAGGTCGTTATGGTCCAGCTCTAGATCCTTCTGAGGTGGAGCTGGATGTAAACGGCACAGGGTCATGTGGAAGCAGCATTTACAGACGTCATCTTCTTCTTCTTCTGCAAACACGTCTCTTATCTCCAGCAGAAGGTGTTTAAAGGCGTCTGAACGGCCTTTATAACCTACAGTACCATTAACTGACTCCACACGTCGTCCCTCGAGGTTCATCTGCTCGTCTGAATCTATTAAAATAACGTTACAAGTGTTAAACCGAAGACTCCGCCTCCTCGTGTCCTTCAGCGTCTGACCACCGACAGTAACAACTTCACCACCTCCTCCACCTCCTCCACCGGCTAATTTCACATTAAAGTCCGAGGGAGGGACGAGCGTGAAATGTGGGAGTCAGACCCTCCGAACGAGGCCGAGTGTGACCAGAGAAGTCTGCACCGAGCCTTAAATGGATCCAGAGGAGCCCCACGGGGCCCCACGGGGCGGCCCCCAGTCATACATCACACTGCTCTTAAAACAGCTATTAACCACAGAGAGGAGGAGGAGGAGAGGAGGAGGGGAGGAAAAGAGAGGAGAGAGGAGGAGGAGGAGGAGGAGAGGGGAGAGAGGAGGAGAGAGGAGGAGAGGAGGAGGAGGGAGGAGGAGGAGGAGGAGGAGAGAGGAGAGAGGAGGGGAGGAGAGAGGAGGAGAGGGGAGAGGAGGACAGAGGAGAGAGGAGGAGGAGAGGAGGAGGAGAGAGAGGAGAGAGGAGGGGAAGAGAGAAGAGGAGACAGAGGAGGAGAGAGGAGGAGAGAGGAGAGAGGAGAGAGGAGAGAGGGGAGAGAGAGAGGAGAGAGAGAGGGGGAGAGGAGGAGAGAGGAGGAGGAGGAGAGAGGAGGAGGAGGAGAGGAGAGAGAGGAGGAGGAGGAGGAGAGGAGGAGAGAGGAGAGAGAGGAGAGAGGAGGAGGGGGAGGAGAGAGGAGAGAGGAGAGAGAGGAGGAGAGAGGAGAGAGGAGAGAGGAGAGAAGGGAGAGGAGGAGGGGAGGAGGAGAGGAGAGAGAGGAGGAGAGGGGAGAGGAGGAGAGAGGAGGAGGAGAGAGGGGAGGAGGAGGAGGAGAGAGAGGGGGGAGCAGGAGAGAGAGGAGAGAGGAGAGAGAGAGGAGAGAGGAGGAGACAGAGGAGGAGAGAGGAGGAGAGAGGAGGAGGAGAGAGGAGGAGAGGAGAGAGAGGAGGAGAGAGAGTAGAAGGAGGAGAGAGGAGGCACAGACAGAATAATAACCATTTAATTTAAATTTTTTTGTTCTTCTGGTTCATTTCACTCCTGGTTCAGTGTTTTTCTCAGACTCTGTAGATTCATATTTTCTTGTTGTCGTGGCTCTAAATGTCGTTCTTCATATTAAAGATTCACTGTGTCACTTTTCTTGACCAGGCAGCTGCTCGTCTCAGTGGAAATGTTATTGTTTTATCTGGACTGTTCTGCAGTGTGGCATTAATCTCCATGGAGACCAGCAGATATCAGACAACCCCAAGAAAAGTTACACAGTGCATCTTTAGAGCTCATAATGTCGTTTCCTCATCACAAAGAGATCTGGAGCTCACATGTTTAACTCACAAACCTGCAGATTTATACCAGAAAACACTGTGTTCCACCTTGTGATGTCATCATGTGGTGATACAGGAAGTGCTCCGCTGTGTTTTTAAACTCCACACATCTTCATTTCTGGAATCATTTGGATCATTTCAGCTCTGGAATTACTACCACTTGACATCACAAGGTGGAACGTCACATTTTTAAGTTTGGAGATGTGTTACTCAGACACGTTTGAATAAAAAACACGACTCCAGACTGTTTTTGAGGAGTTTATACGAGAGAATTAAAACCGGACTAAAAGCTCTTGAGTCAGTTTCACATAATATCGAACCTTTACAAAAAACGTGATATATAACTGCGATATTGCTTCGTTTTTGTCCCATCGACTACATTTTAAATCATCATTCTGAGGCCTCTGTCTGCATCTACTTTTATTTCCCGAACTGCAGCTCCAGAACAAACCAGCGCACGTATTTTAAAACAATTCCCAAACTGCAGATGTGACCCTAAACTCGTCAGAACGGCTCAAAACGAGATAAATATTCCACATCCCCGTCATCTGAAGTGCGGATGTGTTGGTGGATGGAGGCGGAGTCTAATCCGTTTCGAATTGCCAGCATCAGAAACCTATCCACAAACTTTATGTCCTGTGTATCTCCAATTAAAAAGGCCCTGAAAGATAAGTATGCTAATGAGCTAGCGGGGATGGAAATGTGATACGCGGCGCTAATCTGTGGCTGTAAAGGGTGATGGGGGGAATTAAGATTAGGCTTTAATCCTCTATATCCATTACTCCACTGTCCCGGCGAAAGTTAGCACGCCAAATCTAAACAAACAACCGAGATGGAGTTTACTCAAGACCGTGATTGAAATGCTATCCTTCAAATTAACATACATCCATGCAAACGAGCCCTTCATTAATTCCGAAATGTATTTTTGATTAAATACTCCAAACGATTCCAATCTTGACCGGGAAGGAAGGAAAAAAAAACGTGTAATTAATTTTAAACCTCATCAACACTTTGAATGCATCGCAATTAGGGACGCAGCGCTCTCGTCTTTATAAGTCTCAACTGTGGAATCAAAAATCATTGTTATCGGGTTTGTAATGCGACCAGTGCGAAGGAGATGAGGCTGCGATAATCTGCAGGGTCTTGATTTTCATACGAGGAGTCAAATAATGCAGCTAATTGGGAGATATTATAATATTGATTAAATTAGACAGAAAAACACTCGTTTCATTAAGACTCTATGATATGGGCTAATTCTGATCGTCTTCTGCGTCGATGGGATTAACAATTAAAAAGGCTTTGTGCAAGTTTTATCCGCGGTGAGGAGGGGGAAAAGAACTGTCGACTGAACAGTTAGAGGGCGCGCTCGCTAGCTTCACACGCTCTGTTTGCCAAAGCGGCGTTTGTGAGCTCAAAGTCCGATTATTTGAAAAGTTCAGATATGTTCAAGACGACTGAGCGAGAGGGACGTCGCCCGCAGAGGTCAGTGCGCCGAGGTTAGAGCGGCGAGTATCATAGCAACCAAAGAGCCAATCAGGAGCGAGGCTTTTGAAGGTAACGCCCCTTCGCTTAGCAACGCTCGAGACTCACTGCAGCAGGTACAGTTACAGGGCGGCCCAAAAGTCACTGACACTTTTAAATCTTCAGTAGCTCCTTTAATTCTTAAGTTAAACTCACCAAATTTTAGCAGGAGATAAACTGAACCTTCCCAGATTTTTGGCCATATAAACAGTTATAATTGTTCACTTACACTTGAACTTATCACGACTTAAACTAGAGGAAGTAAAAATGTCTTATGTCTCTTATTTGATCCTGATGTCACGTTTGAAGTGGTTTATTGTCTGAGGTTTATTCACAAACACCTTTTCTTTAAGATAGACCCACAGGAAGAAATCAGGACGAGTCAGGTCTGTGGAGATCACATACTGCCCCCTGTCTGTGAAAAACACTTATTATTCCTTTAATGGCATTTACTCTTAGGGCATCTCTGGTATTAAAATGTCGACGGTTCTGAATTTGACCCATGTGACTGAAAGTCCCATTGTACAATGAGGGTTTGTTCCTCGGTGCTGGATTTGCTCAGATTAATGTGGGAAGAGTCGTTCTAAATGCTCTGAGAAAATAAAAGAAAAATATTTAGAAACAAAAGAGTTATGACGTTTTTTCAACTGTCAGTGACTTTTGGGCCACCTTGTACACCGGTTTAGGTTAAGTTTAGGGAAGTGGTGATGATGGTTAAGGTTAAGATCAATGTAAAATCTCCAAGCAGCAGGGAAATCCAGCATTTTTGTGATGTGTGCGTGTGGATCGAAGACAGTAATATCCACCGAAGTTAAAATGAGCCTGGATTATGTGACTTGTTTCAAAGTCTTTCTGACAGGTTTTAATTTATGGGTTATTTCAAGCATTATAGTATCAAGTGGACTCCAAAAATCGCATTTAAACTCAGAGAAACGCTGGAAGGTCTCGTGTGCGGTCTCTGAAACCTTTCTTTGTGGGCTTTGCATGTTCTCCCTGTGTCTGTTTTAAATCGACTAATCCTCCGTCTTCAAACTTTCCGAGGAAAAACAGAACGTAGTTTAATGAGAGGCGATATTTCAATTTCCAAAACTTGTTCAGCAGATCTCAAACGGGGTCGTATTTGCGGTTGTCACGAGTCTAAAAGCGGTGCTGCAGTTAAAGAGGAACGTGACGAGTCCTCCACCTGCTCGTCTCCATGGAAACGCTGTCACTGTGCTGGGAATGTTGCTCAGTGTGGCTTTAAACCTGTATATACTGCATGTATTCATTCAGTTACAAGTGTATACTGCGTTATACCTTGAAAATCATCGTTCCTAGTGGGTTTCCGGCTTGTTTCCATGGAGATAGACCTGTGGAACATTCAAGGAGACATGCAGGTGATGGAAAAAGTTGCGCAGTGAAGGTTTAAACTTCCAAAAACACTTGTAACTCTATGAAATATTTCGCTAGACTTCAAAACTCCGCGTGTGTCTGTAAACGGGGCGAGGGAGAGGTGCTGCTACGACTTTATCCCTCTCATCCCGTCTCGGCACCAGCCACAGCTCCTCTGCACTTTCTCAAATGAACCTCTCAAATCCTGCCCCAAAAACGTGCGCCGCTCTGCCAAAATCTGCTGTCCACTTAAGAGTGTACAGAGGCTTACCGGGATCAGGCCTCGCAAGGTGCTGAGGTGAGATAACCAATTACCCATGATGACTCTGGACCGTTCTAATCTGCTCTGTATCGGCTGGATTTACCCGAGCTGCACCTGTGGGAGCCGCCGTTATTCTAATGCCACACGCTCGTCTCGCAGAAGGAGGCGCTGTCAGGAGGGGCGGGGTTTCGGGGCACGCTCTCGGAGACGGTTCGATTTGGGAAAAGTATCTACTGTATTTGCATTTTTCTCTTTTTCTGAGCGTTGTGATTGTTAGTAGAGGTGCGGTTTAAGTTTTGAGCTGGAGAGTGTGTTCAAAGTTCTGGAGGTGTGACTAAAATGATCTGAAAAAACATTTACAAGAGTCAGATTTCAGGACATGTTTGCACAGATCTGAACTACAGGATTAGCTTTTTATGCAGAATAAGACGAGAGATTCTGCTGTTTGTCAAAGAAGTTATGGTTCTTGGTAACTAGAGTCTTGCAGTTTGCAGTTTGCTAACTTTGTCGCATGCGCCTACAGGTTGGTGGTGCAATTCCAGCTCCCACAGATGAATGCGGTTGTTGTGTCCTTGGGCAAGACACTTAACCCTCCTCGCCCCAGTGGATGTGCACTCTGGTGTATGCACTGTGTGAGCCGCCGTTTCCTTGATGTAAAGTGCTTTGAGTGACTTGAAGGTGGAAAAGGAGCGCTGTGTGTTTCTTTGGTCCATTTACCATTGAGGTTGTGAATATTAAAAAAAAATAAAATAAAATAAATAAATAAAGAATAATAAAATATAAATAATAATAATAATAATAATAATAATAAAAAATAAAAATAAAAATAAAAAAAAAAAAATAAAATAAAGGTAATAATAAAATAATAATAAAAAACATGAAATTCATACGCAAAAATTCAAATGTTTAAATATTTGCATTGATGTGTGTGAATATTAGGATTAAAAAATAATGCAGATAATAATAAGAGATTTAAAAAAGTTTGTCATAAGCAAAAAATCAAATGGAACCAGTGGTCACAAAAGTAATAATACAATTTTTTTTTTTTTGAATGGATGAATAAAATCACAAAACAATTTCACAGCTGTTGTACAAATGCACAGAACAAATAGGAACTTTCTTTGGGCATAAAGTGCAACCCAAAAACGTCCCAATAAATACAAATAAGGGCATGTATGAAGTTAAAAAAGATATGCTTAAAAATAAAAGGTAAAAAAGCTATTATATAATTTAATTTCAAATTATAATCTAATTTAATTAGAATATTTTATTTAAAAAAAAATAAATAAAAATAAAATAAATAAATATATAATATATATATAATATATATATATATATATAGAGAGAGAGAGAGAGAGAGAGAGAGAGAGAGAAATACCAGGGGCTCAAAGGGGCTCAAAATTTAATGGAGAAATTTGGAAGGTGAAGGCCTCAGTGGTGCCCGTGGTATTCGGAGCACTAGGGGCAGTGACCCCCAAACTGGAGGAGTATATACAGCATATCCCAGGAAAACACATCAGACATCTCAGTCCAGAAAAGCGCAGTATAGGAACAGCAAAGATACTGCGCAGAACCCTATAGCTCCCAGGCCTCTGGTATAGGTCCCGATATATGGAAAAAGAGGGGGGATAAAGACCACCCCGCGGAGGGTGAGGAGGAGATTTTTATATATATATATATATACAACAACAGCATCAGAACAACAGCACAAACATGTCATATTAAAGTGAACAGTTTTATAAAGTGTCCAGTTTAGTCAGATATTCTAAAGTGTCAGTGGTACAGATTTTATAAAGTGTTATATAAGTTTTCATGAGACCAACAGCAGAGAGAAGAAACTGGACGAAAAACTGAAAGAAAAACACAATATGTGTCAGTCACTGTTGAAGTGTTTGTTCTGAGCTGAAAGAACCAGAAGAAACGTTCCCGGGTGACCTCACGTGTTTTAGGCGTTTCACTGTAGAAAAACTGTTATTGCCCTGTAAAAGTTCCATGTAAAACCACTGGACCCTGGTTATTGGATGAGATTTTGTTATTCATGGGTTTTAGGCAAATGATTCGTCCTGATTTGAAGGACTTTGTGAGGACTTTTTGATTTGAGTGGCTTAAATTAAACTGGAGCAAAATGCTGGTTTGGGGCAGACTGGCGGAAATGTGGCTGCCAATCTGTGCCAGCGGCGTCAGGGATCATCACATCTTCATCTTAAATTCATTTGAACATAAAACTCGTGCTGTTCTGGTTGTCACGGTGAGGGTTTTGTATCTGTCTGAGTTTAAAGGTTTTTACTTCATCATTTGCTCTAAAACCCTTGAAAAAAGACCCACACTGAGCCTCTCCACAGATCTGACCTGTAACTTTTCTAGTGCAGGGTCCACCACCTGCTCGTCTTCATTTTGAACTTCTCGTTTTGTTTGACCCAACAGCTGATGTGTCTCTGAGCAGAATGTTCCAAAGTGCGGCTTTAACTTTCTGTCTCCATAAATTAAATGTGGGCGAGTCACCACTCCACAGAGCTGACCTGTAACCCCGTCTTTTGGCGCCACCTGATTGTCTTCATGCAGACAGATAAGTTTAATGCCGTACTGTGGAATATTTCTGCTGCTGCAACCTGTAACTTAACTTAATCTTGTGGCGTCACCTGATTCTCTCCATGGAAATAAACAAGTTTAATGCTTCACTGTGGAACATTTTAGTCCTGGTAATAACATCTCCATGGAGACAGACAGAGAGCAGCCCCACCACCGGAAAAGTCTCTCTCTCTGTTTTATACACTCTTTCTTTCTCTCCGTCTCTCTCTCTATCCCTCTCAGTCTTTCTCACGGCGTCTCTAACCCTCTCTATCCCTCTGTCTCTCTCTATCCCTCCGTCTCTCTCTGCTGACTGTTGCACTCTTTCTCTTGGCGTCTCAAACTCTCTCTGTCTCTCTCTCTCTCTATCCCTCTCAGTCTTTCTCATGGCGTCTCTAACCCTCTCTATCACTCCGTCTCTCTCTATCCCTCCGTCTCTCTCTTTCCCTCCGTCTCTCTCTCTCTGCTGACTGTTGCAGTCTTTCTCGTGGCTGTCTCTCTCCGTCTCTCTCTCTATCCCTCTCAGTCTTTCTCTTGGCGTCTCAAACTCTCTCTGTCTCTCTCTCTATCCCTCTCAGTCTTTCTCGTGGCGTCTCTAACCCTCTCCGTCTCTCTCTCTATCCCTCTCAGTCTTTCTCGTGGCGTCTCAAACTCTCTCCATCTCTCTCTCTGTCCCTCTCAGTCTTTCTCGTGGCGTCTCAAACTCTCTCCATCTCTCTCTCCATCCCTCTCAGTCTTTCTCGTGGCGTCTCAAACTCTCTCTGTCTCTCTCTCTATCCCTCTCAGTCTTTCTCGTGGCGTCTCTAACCCTCTCCATCTCTCTCTCTATCCCTCTGTCTCTCTCTATCCCTCTCAGTCTTTCTCGTGGCGTCTCAAACTTTCTCTATCCCTCTGTCTCTCTCCGTCTCTCTCTCTATCCCTCTCAGTCTTTCTCTTGGCGTCTCAAACTCTCTCTGTCTCTCTCTCTATCCCTCTCAGTCTTTCTCGTGGCGTCTCAAACTCTCTCCGTCTCTCTCTCTCTATCCCTATGTCTCTCTCCGTCTCTCTCTCTATCCCTCTCAGTCTTTCTCGTGGCGTCTCTAACCCTCTCTATCCCTCTGTCTCTCTCTTTCTCTCCGTCTCTCTCTCTATCCCTCTCAGTCTTTCTCGTGGCGTCTCAAACCCTCTCCATCTCTCTCTCTATCCCTCTGTCTCTCTCCATCCCTCTCAGTCTTTCTCGTGGCGTCTCAAACTCTCTCTCTCTCTCTCTCTATCCCTCTGTCTCTCTCCGTCTCTCTCTCTATCCCTCTCAGTCTTTCTCGTGGCGTCTCAAACTCTCTCTGTCTCTCTCTATCCCTCTCAGTCTTTCTCGTGGCGTCTCTAACCCTCTCTATCCCTCTGTCTCTCTCTTTCCCTCCATCTCTCTCTCCATCCCTCTCACTCTTTCTCATGGCGTCTCTAACCCTCTCCGTCTCTCTCTCTATCCCTCTCAGTCTTTCTCGTGGCGTCTCAAACTCTCTCCATCTCTCTCTCTATCCCTCTCAGTCTTTCTCGTGGCGTCTCAAACTCTCTCTGTCTCTCTCTCTAACCCTCTCAGTCTTTCTCATGGCGTCTCTAAACCCTCCCCATCTCTCTCTCTATCCCTCTGTCTCTCTCTCTCTATCCCTCTCAGTCTTTCTCGTGGCGTCTCTAACCCCTCTCGTCTCTCTCTCTCTATCCCTCTCAGTCTTTCTCATGATGTCTCTAACCCTCTCCATCTCTCTCTCCATCCCTCTCAGTCTTTCTCTTGGCGTCTCAAACTCTCTCTGTCTCTCTCTCTATCCCTCTCAGTCTTTCTCATGATGTCTCTAACCCTCTCCGTCTCTCTCTCCATCCCTCTCAGTCTTTCTCGTGGCGTCTCTAACCCTCTCCGTCTCTCTCTCTCTCTATCCCTCTCAGTCTTTCTCGTGGCGTCTCTAACCCTCTCCGTCTCTCTTCTCTCTATCCCTCTCAGTCTTTCTCGTGGCGTCTCTCTCTTGCCCCACGTGTGAGTTATAGGATCCACATGTTTCTGGCGTCTCTGTCGCTCATGTTCTGTTTTCCGAAGCACATGACGAAACTCGTTGGTTCACAGCTCGCGTCGTTACAAAATCCTGCAGACTCTTCACTTTCCGTCCAAACTCCAGGAGGGGGCGTCGTTTGTGCGGCGAACCCGGGTTTGAAACACTCGCCTGTGTCATCAGAGACAGTCGAATCTCTCGTTTTCAGACATGTTGATCCAATAGAAGTCGGAGCTTTGAGGTGGGGTCTCAGCCACAACAGTCGCTGAATCATCATTGTTGGTTCATCTTTGCTTTATTTATCGCTCTGAACTTTTCCCTCGCTGTCATTAGACTTCTGAGGTTAGGGTTCGGGTTCTGAGGTCACGAGGTCAGAGCAAACTCAGAATATGAGGATGTTTGGCAGACACAGACCGATATGTGAGCTCACCGATATTTGCACTCTTTTGTATATGGGATATCGACTTTCCCTCTCCTGCCCAGGCCGATATTTGCACTTTTTGAGTCTGGGACTATCGACTTTTTTCATCGACTTTCACTCTTCTGCTCAAGACAATATTTGGTTTAAATTCACAAACTGCTGCATTAAGCTTTAATTTAAAACTTTACTTGGACGACGTCAGTCACACATGAGATTACACAGATCTTTTATGAGTTAGTAACAAAAACAGTGTTGCAGATTTGTCAAAATTATTTCTATTAAGATTATTTTTCCATATTATAATTAAACGCAGAACAGTAAAAGTCTAAACAGTATTTATGTGATGTTTACAGCAGACTGTGGTCCTGAGCTGCTCTCTCTCATGTCGGTTCATTCTCTTATGGAGCAGCTGGTTAGTTTCTCCAGTGTGACGCTCACTGCTCTTCACATTATGATTAAAAATGTGTAAATTATAACATAATAATCCACAGAGGTCAGAGGTCACAGCTCCACAGCAGACACAGGCTCAGTAGGTCTAATTTAAGGTTTGTTCGAGAGGGTCCTGGGTGTTTTGAGACAAATATAATCAGTCATTTTCCATTTTCAGATTGTTTTTATGAAGTTCATAAGTTACGTTCTGCAAATGCAAATCCACATGACTGCTGCAGAGGAAGTAACCTGACCTAGAAGCTGAACGTGACCTTCAGGAGCTTTAACTTCCACTGAACTTAAGTGTAACATATTAGCGTTTTGTCACATCGTCCTGTGTCTTTTGGGGAGCCCAGTTTGTCTTGCCAGTCTGACTCTGTACCAACCTTTAAAGAAATGTCAAGTGGCTCTTGTACATGAGGGATGGTCCGGTGAGCTCTGTGGGGCGAACTGGGGCTGTGCAGAATACCAGAGGTCCTTCAGAGGGCAGCGCCGTGGTACGAGACGAGAGACGAGAGACGAGAGACGAGACCAGCTTCACATTTTACACACTTTCTCTCGGATTTATAGAGAAAAGTGGCAGCCATTTTGGGCCTGACTCTTACAGTAGATGTTATGGGTAAAAGGCAGACGACGCATTTCAATAAAACTAAGATAACGTCATTATATTTAAGATTTCAGATTTGTTTTTGACTAGTTTTAGTTCATCATTCTTCTCCCTGGTTGGACACGGGCAGCAGATATGACACATGTAGAGGTAATTTCATAATATCATAACGTTAACAAGGGACAAAACTTGTCTAAATCGCTTAATAGTTTTGTTTAGACTGATATGACAACATCTATTTTGTTAAATGAAGGTTTAAACTGTCCGAAAAATACCTTGGATGAAGTTTTCAGTGTTGACATGTAGTTTTACAACCACAGACTCACAGCGTTCAACTCCAAATGAAGCTAGCAGTTATAGCGGCTAATTTAGAGCTGAGGCATTCCAACCCCGAGTATCATAGTAACCAAAGAGCCAATCAGGAGCGAGGCTGTTGAAAGTCACGCCCCTTCCTGCCCACACCACTGGTTTATCAGGGAGCGGGCCTTAGCAACACTGTCAATCAAATCTGTTGCTAACGCTAACAGGAGCGACGTCGGGGAAAGAAGGACCTGATGTGTCTGTTATTAATGTTTATATGTTGAACATGTTGAAAAAAAAACAAAAAAACAAAAAAACCTAAAAGAAAAACCTCAAAATAACAGCACAAAAAGTGAAAATAAACTTAAAATAAAAATAAAAATAATAATAAACTCAAAATAACTCAAAAAAGAAGAAAAAATTGAGGAAAAAAAAACAAACAAAAAACCTTAAAATAACTCAAAAAATAACCCCCATGATCCTGTAGAGCAGGGGCGTCAAACTCATTTTCACAGAGGGCCACATCAACAAAATGGTTGCTCTCAAAGGGCCAGATGTAACTGTAAGATAAATGTAACCAAATGTCATGTAAAATAAATGCAACTCATTTTTAATCTTGTTAATTAACCGTTTCTACATTACTTATTACTTATTCAAGTTACAAATGTTGCATTTGTGCATTTGCATAGATATGAAAAAAATGTCTGTGTAACTGTATCTCCTGATAAACTGAACTTTTAAGACAGTCGTACCTTTTCATTTATTTTGTCACGGGCCACATAAAATGACATGATGGGCCACATTTGGCCTGCGGGCCTCGAGTTTGACACATGTGACGTAGAGGGTTATTACGAACATTTAAGACCAAAATGAGTCTGACAGCAGCAGGGACAGAGAGAGGAGACAGTTTTTATATAGAAAGTGAATTGAAGCCAGAGTTGATGGAGCAGGAAGTGCGCCTGTGATCACTTCCTGTTTGCAACACGGCTGCTAGCATGTTAGCTACGTCCATTTATATAAAAGTCAGGTTTACAACTGTATTTTTGTAGTTTTCGCCTCAACTTTTCTTTCTACAAACTATGATAAACATCCAGCAGAGATACAGTCCCACCAAAAAAGTCAGAATTAGAAGTTAAAAACCTGTCTGTGCTTCATGATCACGTGTTAAGATGGAAAGTAAAAGTCCTACATTAGATCAAAAAACATCTCAAACGTTGTGAGAAATTAGGGCATCTGTTAAGTAGGACAAAAATATGTTTGAGAGCGACTGGGAGGAGCCGTGTTCCCTGAGCGACGCCCTTCAGTCCCACATCCTTCGCCCCTCGGCCCAAATCCTGATGCTCAAACTAAACCGGGACAGAAAAGCACAGGAGAAGTGAGGGGACCTTCGGCTCTTTTATGGGATCCGAATCTTTTGGATCTGTTCACATCAAAGAGCCGTTCAAAACACTGGCTCTTCTTTATATTTATTTATGTGACAGACGCTGATGTGATTTTAGATTTAAGAGCGACCTCGGGGAAAGGAGCGTCTGATTTGTCTGTTATTAATGTTCAAATCTGGAATCACGGATAAAAAAGCTAAATAAAAACCCCAGGATCATGTAGAGGGTTAATACGAACATTTAAGACCAAAATGAGAGGTGGAACTTTAGAGTTTTCTGATGTAAAGTGAAGTCGATGAAGCAGGAAGTGTGCACGTGGTCACTTCCTGTTTGGAGCGCGGCGCTAGCAGGTTAGCTCTGTCCATTTGTATAAAGAGTCTGTGGCTAAAGCAGGAGCAGGATTCAGTGTAAAACCAGTTCAGAGTCCTCTGTATAAGACTGTGGCTCTTGACGTCCAACTAATTCAATTTGTAGAGCAAATATTAAAATGAAATAATCAAACGGAGCGAGGTTCAGACGCCGTATCACATTTCACTCATCTGCAAAGTCTCTTCACCTGCTCTGCAAATATTGACCCGCTTCATTTCCACAGGCCGTCGCATATTTACATAAGACTAATTGGATAAAAATGGACAAAGACGATAATGATAAAATCTTAAGTATCGTATTTTCTGGATGATAAATGTCACTTTGTTCATAGTTTGTCGGCGACTTATCCTCAGATGCGACTTATATGTGAAATGATTCAAATCTATAATGTCACATGTTGGTTCTTGTCACAGTCGAGGCTCTAGACTTGGACCAGTATCTCCTCCTGAACCACTGAACATTTAACATTTACACATTAACATCATTTAAAAGACTCTGAGAAACACTGAAGATGAAGAATTCAGTGGATTTATTGATTTGGACTGAGATCCAGAGTAAACTTGTTGTTTTTTCTGCTTTAGTTTGTGATTAACTGTTAATATCTGACGTGAACAAACCAGACACGTGTTCTGTTTTTGGTCTTGGATTTGCCAAATAAATTTCCCCAAAATGCAACATTATACATGTTTTTTTCTTCATTATTCTGCGTTTTTTGGCTGGTGCGACTTTTCCTCCAGAGCGACATATAGTCCAGAAAATACTGTATTCCCCATAGACTGTTTATATAAATGGACATAGCTAACGTGCTAGCTGCCACGTGGTGGAGTCATCTGCTTCTGTTCATGAACATAGACAGATTTAATGTCATACTGTGGAACATTCCAATATCATCTCTATAGTGAAAAAACAAGGCGAAATGTAGAAAAACAAGTTTCTAACATCAAAACGTATTTATTCATGAAGCACTGAATGACTCAGTTATTTAGTCGCAGTCTGTTTGTATAAATAGACATAGCTAACCCTATAACAGGAAGTGATCATGTGGCACTTCCTGCTCCATCGACTTTCACTTTACGTTGTCATTTTGGTCTTAAATGGTCATTTTAACCCTCTACATGATCCTGGGGTTTTTATTTCACGTCTGTGTCTGTAAATCAACATATGAACATTAATAACAGACACATCAGGTCCTTCTGTCCCCGACGTCGCTCCTGTTAGCGTTAGCAACAGGTTTGATTGACACTGTTGCTAAGCATCACCTTCAACAGCCCGGATTGGCTCTTTGGTTGCTCTGAACTCTGCTCCAAATGAGCCTCGAGGAGCTTCATTTGGCTGTGGTGACGTCACACTCACTTCTTTCACATAAAAAAGCTGTTTAACTGTAGTTTACTTAAACATCTCATTTCAGTTCCATCACCTCTCCTTTCTGGCCTCCATACTCTGTTCTATATGTTGAAGATTTACTTTGTGGGCCCAAACTTCCAGCCAATCACACATCACCTCCTTAAGGCCGTGGTATAGAATCATAGATCCCACTTACAACAACGTGCCAGTTTTCCTCCCATACGCCCTTATTCCAGCGAGGAAAATCTGACCCATGTGAGGATTTCCAAAGCAGACAGGATAATCTGACATGCACCAAGATGACACCACCACCTCTCCACCTCGCTCTCTCCTCCCTCCGCCTCCACCCTCCTCCGCTCCTTCACCCCATCCCGTCTGGGGCCGGGGTGCCGAGCTTGCACAAATGAGACACACTTTGAAAAATAAGCTGTTCGTTTGGGAGTGAGTGGATTCAGATGGTTGGACGCTGCTCAAAGGCGTTTAAGGGAAAAAGGCGCTGGTTGGGTCAGTGTATTATTTCAGTGCGTACAAGGCGCTGATGTCCCAACTCCAATGGCATTTTTTAATCAAAGACCCAGGCCACTAGAATGTGGGCCAGTGTCCACGCTGTCACTCCTCCAGAGTCACGTATGGGGCTGGATGCTTGAAGCTAACGCGACATAACAGTTTGAAGTTTCATTTGTGAGATACAGGAACTAGGAGCACTTGGACGAGAGGGATACGGTGAAATATAAAATGAAAAATATGAAAGAAATAACAAAATATTTTTCCTCATAAGTTTCAGCTGTATTATTATTATTATATTATTATTATTATTATTATTATTATTATTATTATTATTATTATTATTATTATTATCAATTTTATTTTCAATTTTATTTTATTTAGTTATTATTATTTTTTCATTTGTATTATCATTATTATTACTAATTTTATTTTCAATTTTATTTGATTTTGTTTTTTCATTTGTTATTATTATTATTATTATTATTATTATTAATAATAATAATAATAATTGTATTTTTTCAAAATTACTTTCGATATTTTTCATTAATTTCATGGCTTTAAATAATTCTTACTTTTTTTTTTTTTTTTTTTTTAACTCTTCTCCAAACCACAAACTTTTCCTGACACGAAACAGACCCTCATTGGATGGAGTGTCTTTTCATGACACATAAACAGCTTTAACCATCCCAAACTATTGAAATTCTAATTCGTTAATAAACTTTTTTCTCCGCCTCTAATGCCATTCACAGTGTCGACCAGTTTCGTTGTGTCTCGTGTCTTATTGTGTCTCGTTGTGTCTTTGAGCAACACACTTAACCCACTTTCCTTGTGTGGACGAGGTCAGCGTGAGGGGCTCGGCTGAGAGGTTGTTGGTGCAGATTGGCAGCCACTTTTCTGTCAGTCAGCCTCAAGGCAGCTCTGTGAAAAAGACAGGACCATGAGTTTGATTATTTTATTTTCAGTTTTCTGATTTATGTTCAAATGTTGCTTCCTCATCACAAACAGACCTGGAGTTGTGTTTTTTTTGTTTCATTCACACAAACCTGACACACAAAGGCTGAGAAAACGCTCTGTTCCACCTTGTGATGTCATCATGTGCTACAGCATGTTAGATTTAAGCACATTTTTGAATCATATTTTGCTTATTATTTATACGTTTTACTATCTTAAAATTAAGGAAACTCTCAAAAAATATGTGCAAATAGGTGACATTTTAAATCAATGTTTAACAGTGCATTGGTGGTGGACAGAGAGGCCAATGGCGCAGATTAGCAGCCAGTCTGTGAGTCCGTCCCAGGGCAGCTGTGGCTACTGTTCTAGGAGTGAATGAATAATGCAGTGTGGCAACGTAAAACTGCTGTATAAAACCAATAATGAATCAAAAATACCTAATCTCAAAGTCGGACACGTGACTCATCCGGCTGGTTTCGTTCTTTCTCGTCGAAGCCGCCGCCGCCGCCCCTCGCCGCCGCCTCAACGTGTGCAAACCTGCTCATTTGGTGCAAGCTGCAAATGACCTATAAACCCTTTTGTCTGCGCGAATATCTGAACCACAAATCTCCAAACTGTTTGCACGATGGAGGGACAACATTTCACAGTGACAGGAAGGGGTTAAAGAGCGTGAGGGCGAGGGGGCGGGGCTTATCTCTGCACACAGCCCCGACCACATCAGAACACGTCGTCTGCACTGACACCTGCAACAGCCACACAGCGTTATATAACACAGAGCATTTCACCCCCAACCCCCCGGCTGCAGCGCTCTGACTTCACTCACTGTCGTTTTGTCACAAACGTCAGTGAAACCGAACGATTTTCAAATATTTTTCAAACTTTACACGACTTTACGCCTTTACACGCCGCCGGAGTTTTGTTAATTCATGTTTTCGGACTTAAAATACTCAAAATATACCACTATGATTGACTTTTTTCAATAAAGATGTCTGTGTAAACCTTCTTTTTTTCAATAAATGAGTTAATCCAATAAATCCACAAACAGGCAGCAGAAAAGTTACACAGTGCAGCTTTAAAGTGTCACATTCCTCTGTTTTCTGATCTGTTCTAATGTTTCCTCGTCACAAACAGATCTGGAGCTGTGTTTTTTTTTTTCATTCACACATGTTTAACACACAAACCTGCAGATTTAGGCTGAGTTCTTCTTCGAAACACTCTGTTCCACTTTGTGATGTCATCATGTGGTGATACAGGAAGTGCTCCACTGTGTTTTTAAACTCCACACACCTTCACTAGAATCATTTGGGTATAATAGTTTCAGTATTGCCAATCTCGACAAAAATAAAGGTAAAAGGAGCTGTTGACTTGAAAACTACCACTTGATGACATCACAAGGTGGAACAGAGCGTTTTGAGCTTTGGTGAAAGGAACAAAACACATTTCCAGGTTTGTTTTTGAGGAGAAAACAGCGTCAGAACATGGATTAAAGCTCAGAACAGTCCATTTTGTGTCATATTGGAGTGTTTAAAGTGTTTAAATCTCTGTCGTGTCACAGATTTTATTTAAATATTTCGTGTTCACACTTTGTCTTCGAGGCTCGGACCAGTTTGACAAAAGCTCGTTGTTAGAAGTGTGGCCTCAGAGAAGAGAAGTTCACACCTCCAGAAGCAGCAGCAGAGTCAGGAAATCCCCACAGTCACACGGCCACTTCAGGGACACGTCAGGAAGTCTGTGAAAACGACAATTCAGAGGCTCCTGATCTCTCCATTTTTATTTCTTTTACTAAATGAACTTTTTTCAGCCCAAAACTGTAAATAAATGTAAATATTTGAGTCAGTTCTGCAGGTCAGACAGAAGAAAGTGTCAGTGTCACAAACTGACACAGTTTACAGACACTGTGCAAGATCCGACACAACATGAACAGAAACATCTCAACATCCTCTGCTCTCTCTCTGTCTCTCACTCTCCTTCTCTCTCTCTTTTTCTCTCTCTCTCTCCGTCTCTCTTTTTCTCTCTCTCCGTCTCTCTCTTTTTCTTTTTCTCTCTCTCTTTTTCTCTCTCTCCGTCTCTCTTTTTCTCTCTCTCTCTTTTTGTCTCTCTCCTTCTCTCTCTTTTTCTCTCTCTCTTCCTCTGTCTCTTCCCTCCTTCTCTCTGTACATATCTAATCTTTGTCCTCCGTAGTGAGTAACAGTGAGTACTAGTGAGCAGTGTGTCCATGATTAAATGTCTCAGGGGAAGCAGGAGAAATATCTGCGGTGGCGGCTTGGCCTGGTCTGGAGGTGGAGCAGGTGGAGGTGGGGGTGGAGGAGGTGGAGGAGGAGGTGGAGGAGGAGGAGGTGGAGGAGGTGGAGGTGGAGGGGGAGGAGGAGGAGGAGGAGGTGGACAGACTTCTGCTGCTTTAATCACTCAGGAGATAATGGCGTCCATACGTTTGACTCTGACTTTGTTTTTCCCACAGTTTGGTTCTGCAGGACGCAGCCTCCATCAGACGCACCGACCGACACCAACCAAAAAACACCGACCAACACCAACCAACACCAACTTGAGACACGACCAACACCAACCAAACACACCGACCAACACCAACCAGAGACACCGACCAACACCAACCAGAGACACCGACCAACACCAACCAGAGACACCGACCAACACCAACCAGAGACACGTCCAACACTGACCTGACACACTGTCCAACACCCAACACCGACCTGAGACATTGACCAACACCAACCAAACACACCAACCAATCAGAGACATGCCTGGTCCGTCCATATATGAAAATATATACATATAACAGAGGCTGAGAAACATCTGAGGCGAGATAGATGAGATTTTATTTGTAAAATCACACAGATAAATGACCAATGAGCTCCTTTGTTTCACACGTGTCACTGAAATAAACAAATCTGATTGGTCGATCAGGTTTGAGCAGGTTTGAGACGTGGACGCAGTGATTTAAACTTTCTCTCAGTTTCTCTCGTCTTTACTTTACATTTGTGTTGAAGTGCATAAACCAGCAGCTCGCGCTCGTCCCTCACACCCTGAGCTCGTGGCGGTGTTTTAGCGGTGTGCTGATTATCACCCTTTAAATTTCCTGTGTCTTTATCTCCTCCTGTCTTCACATACTCCCCTCTCTCTCACCTCCGTCTTGTTAGGCCAAAGAGCGAATGCACTGTTATTCACACCACTCCTTACGCAACAGCAGCATCCTGAACCCGGCCAAAGACGATAACGGCCCGAGAGCTGATTTATCACAGGAATTACCACCTCATATCAGGGGCATATTAAAAGTACTTCTGAGTGTAACTGTCCATGGATTTCACAGCGATAAACAATTAACACAGTCGCCATGGCAACTGAAAATGGCGTCTATAAACAGGAAGATAAAACCAAGTAAGTAGAATAAGAAAGCTCAAAAATAATGTTCTCTTCCACTTTACAGTTGTCTCTCGCTATATCACAGTTCATCTTCCGTCGTCTCGCTGTTTCAAGAATTTTTTTTTTTTGTACTATTTTACATGCTTTTTTTTTTTACAGCGTATGGACGTGCATTGTGTTCTGCGTCCTGATTGGCTGAGGGACTGTAGACCATTGTGTTCTGCGTCCTGATTGGCTGAGGGACTGTAGACCATTGTGTTCTTGCTAACTCTTACAAAGCTAACGTTTAAGCGATTTGAGGATTTTTAAATGTTCATGTTGTGACAATACAGAAAAACTCCTATAAAATCCGATTTTTGTTAAAGTTGTGACGCCCTGTCAGCTGAACACAGGCAGCTTGAATCTCCCACAATGCACTGCGCTTTATGGAAGAATCCTTTATGAGCCTAAACTCCTGGGAGCTGCAGTACCTGGAGTCACCACTAGTCGATCTCGCCCAGGGACAGAGGGAATTGCCACTTTTCTCTACAGAACTAAAGGTAAAAGCAGCTGTTAACTTGAAACAAAATACCACTTCATGACATCACAAGGTGTTTTTCAGCTTTGGAGATGTAACAGACTAATAATAAAGTGTTAGTCAAACAACTCCAGGTCTGTCTTTGAGGATGTGACAGTGTATAACGTAACTAAAAGCTCACAGGAGTCACTTTTGTGTGATATAGACTTGGTCACGTTTGATTAGAGAAAAGGTTTTTCTGTTTCCTTGATGTAATTTGTGATAAAAACTCTGAATGATGTCAATAGATTTAAAGTTAAAACAATAAATATATGTCCTTTAATTACATATGTGTCGCTCTTATCCCCCAGACGCCTCCTCTGGGATCATCAGGTCACTACAAATGAGTCAGATCTGCTCAACTTTTCGTTCTTGACTCTGTTTGAGTTTCTTTTGAAGCTCAGATGTAAGTCGCACCTCTCTAAACAAATTACACGAGCGCAACGAAAATAATGTGTGATAAATGACCCCAATTTATAGTTTCATAGTTTGAATTCACACGTAAAGACGAGACACTGACACATGAAATAAAAACAAATATTAAGAAGCAAAACTAATGAAGTTTTACACATTTAATTGTGTCTCTTCTGGTTGTTTCTTTGCTAATAAACGATGCTTATTGTTCTGAGCGAGCGCTTAGCAACGCTGTCAATCAAACCTGTTGCTAACGCTAACAGGAGCGACGTCGGGGAAAGAAGGACCTGATGTGTCTGTTATTAATGTTCATATGTGGATTTACAGACACAATATAAAAAACAAAAAACTCAAAATAACAAAAAAAGTGAAAATAAACCTAAAAAAAATAAATTAAATAAATAAATGAATAAAAAAATAAAAATAATAATAATAATAATATTATAATAATAATAATAATAATAATAATAATAATAATAATAATAAATAATAATAATAATAATAATAATAATAAATTAATAATATTAAACTCAAAATAACCCCCCAAAAAAAAGAGAAAAAATTGAAAAAAGCAAAGCAAAATAACTCAATAGCTCTGTAGAGGGTTAATAGGAACATTTAAGACTAAAATGAGTCTGACAGCAGCAGGGACAGAGAGAAACAGTTTTTCAATGTAAAGTGAATTGAAGCCAGAGTCAATGGAGCAGGAAGTGCGCCATGATCACTTCCTTTTTGAAACACTGGCAGCAGGTTAGCTACGTCCATCTATATAAACCGTCCGTGTTTAGAACTAAAACTGTTGGACAACGTCACTCTTGAGTCACGTTTTGGTGTTAGATCATCGTTTTTCGCCTTGGCTTTTCACCATAGAGATGATATTGGAATATTCCACAGTGTGGCATTAAACCTATGTTCATGAACAGAAGCAGATAACTCCACCAGGCCAAGTTACAAGTCAGATCTAAGGCGTGGCTGACCCAGCTGAGCGTGTTTTTGAGATGTGTTTAATGCCACACTGTCGAACATTCAGCAAAACCACAAGAAAAGTTACACAGTGCATCTTTAAAGATTACACCTAACTGCTTTTACGTGTCCCCCTGTCCTGAAATCTGAAGAAAATGAGACACTAAACCGAGCAAATTGTGGTTATAGTTTTTCCAAACCAAAGAATTCATCTTTGGTAAGTTCCACCTCGTCCTCGGTTTAATCAACACGTGGGCGGCAACGAGACAAAACTAATTCTAGGTCTTGCTTCTCCAGGCTCCTACCTCCAAAGCCGAGCGAAACATCTGTGCAAAATTATAATACCTCTGCACATGGTCCAACGCCGGTGCCATTGTTTCATATCACGGCTGCTGTTTTCATACTGAGACCCACATCACACGCAGCACCTCGCCAGCTACCAAAGCACGAGCCGCCAGTCTTTCATGCTTCAGATTTACAGGGACAACTTCCAAAAGGTGTATTAAGTGTGGCGAGCTTGTGTTTGTATTTGAAATGGTTAAACGCAGCCAGTACTTTTGTATCTGGGAGGAGGTTCAAACACTTATTACGGCTTTTGCTAAACAGCGGCTCTGATTTGGTAGCAAGTGTCGTCTGGGAAAAACCGAGTGCACCTCTCATCCAAAAGTGATTTATTTTCAGCCATTTATTAAAAGTGCCTGACTCAAGGCTTGACTAAGGATGAAACGCGATGCACAAGGTTTTGGCCTGCGCTGTATTTGTGCAGATGAAATTAGAATTAAAAGAGTGATTTAGGGAAGGCGCTCGGTGGGAGACGACTGTGTGAGGTACTGGATCTGACTTTTAAACAGACTTTATCATTAGCTTGTGGCTCGTTGTGCTACTGGGATTTCTTCTACTGATGCTCAGAAGTTTAAATGAAGCTAAAGTTCTATTAGGCCTATTTAAAGCTGCACTATGAGCTTTTCTGCCGCCTCCTTGAGTTTGCCCGAGTGTCCTCCCGAGTCCCTGACCCTTCAGTCACTGCACAGTCCTGCACGCCCTGTTCGCTTTTACCGTCTCCGGTGAAAAAAAGTCTGATAAAACCTGATTTCTGTCATAAATAATGATCAGATTGGACTGAAACAAGTCCACAGGGCTCAGGCTAGAGGCCGACAGAGCAGCTGCTTAGGGCCCCAAGGCCACCAGAGGGCCCCCAAGAGCCCACACCTTTATATTGAAAATTGGAGTTTTTTTAGGAGACTAAACGGTGCTCAGGTGTCTAAATTTTACTCTAAAACAATTACATGTGTTTTATTTCCAGCAGCTAACACATTTGTTTTTGGGTCGGGCATCGGTGTGGACATCCCTGTGTGGACATCTCCGTGTGGACAGCTCCGTGTGGACATCTACGTGTGGACAGCTCTTAGTCGACTGGAACACATTAAAATGAACCAGAAATCAACACGAAAATGTCCAGAATTTAAACATTTCTCTGTTGGAAATGTTTTCTTTCTCTGTCTTCCACATGTTTTCAGACTTGTGGCTGTTGCTGTTCTGAGCTTTTAGATTTTTCAGGGTTTTACGACGAATTTATATGAAAACATGGAACTGAAGTGGCGGGGGCCCCAACGGCAAATTCTGCTTAGGGCCCGCTAAAGGCTCAGGCCCCCTAAAGACTAGAGCCGGCCCTGAATAATAATCAGAGAAGTTTATATTGAGCTGGATCTCATGTGAACGGATGTTTTACTTTTTGAGATGTGATGACTCTTTTAACAAAGTGAAGAGGCTAATGCAACTTTATTTAAGAGTTTTATTCATAATCAGGATCAGCAGAGCGATAAACCTTCTGTCGGCTTCAGTCGTGTTGTGTCCAGTTAAATGTCTCTCTGTCCACTGTGGTTTTTGCGACTCTCCAAATGCATCGTGGGATGTCCTGACGGTTTAGTGACACTGATGCTCTCTACTTTTCAAAGTGCAATGTGTGAAAGTTTTAGTTCACTCCTTTTTCGCTCCTCGTTCATTCAGACACCACTAAAACGTCGTGACCCCTAAACAGCGCCCCCTGTCGGGAGCGTGTGGACATTCGGACACAGCCCCTGTCTCCATGGAGATGAGATGTTTTTGCCCCTGGAACATTTAAGTCTGTCCTTAAAGCTTCTCTGAGGTCACCACGCCGCGTTACAGGTCAGATCTGTGGAAAAGCGGCTCCACTCACTAAGAACGCACAGTTTAAATCTAAATCTGTTTTAGAGAAATTCTGTGGAAGATTCAACCGAGTCGCCATGGAAACAGGCAGGTGTCAGACCCTCATCCAGAAAAGTTACATCATGTGTCTAAACTTTCACACATTGGTGGTTTAGTCGGGTGTTTTTAAATGTTTCAGGCTGGAAACGACCGTGAAACTAACCTGAGACCCTCAAAGCCAAAGGGGGAGAACAGTGGTGTAGTGGTTTGTGCTTTTGCCCCACAGCGAGAAGGTCTAAGGTTCAGCTCCTGGGCGACACGATGCCTTTTAGTGTGGAGTTTACAGACTCTCCCTGTGTCTGTGGGTCTCGCTCTGGTTTATGCACAACACACGAGTTTAGTCTAATTTTAATCGAACATGAAAATGAAGTAAAGTTTAGCTGTTTAGCATCTTCAGGTAAAACGTTTGTAGAAAACGTGTGAATTCCAGCAGGTGTGACGGCATCGTTTAGAGTTTTGGGACCTTCCTTTTTGCTGTGGTCAGAACATGATCTGACTTAAACCTTTGTCTGGCTCATTTTCGACGCCAATCGTAAAGCCAAATATTTTGTCAGGGTTACAAAGTTTGAAAACCTCTTAGCTTCTCAATTATGGAACCACTTACTGTATTTATTCCTCAGATCCATACAAATAGAGTAATGTACACAGCTTCGCCGCCTGCAGGTCGACTTTCCCCTCTGGCTCCGGGCCCTCACTCCAGACTATAGCCGTATCCTTCCCTGGCAGCGCCGTCCTTTGTGCGAGCTGCCAGGACGGCTCTGGCAAAACCCCGGAAAGCTGATGCATCTTTTACAGTTTACAGGAATGTGTCAGCAGTAATCTCTTGGCGGCCATGTTGGGAAAGTCAAAGCGACGTAATGAAGAGTGTGAAGCTCCCATGGCAGCGCACACAGGCTCCGATTGTGTCTATTTAAAGCAGCTGTTTTGGTGATCTCCTGACTCCGCCGCTGCACAGAAAACACTGACTTCATTGAGCGTTGGACGTATTAGAAACTCGCCATCGTCTAACAACATAATGGCAGAGCAATCAAAGAGGATTCTGTGTAAGACAACTGGACGAAATCACCCTGTTTTTGCGTTTTATTCGCACTATAAAAGGTTCTGGTAGAATCTTCTGTTTTAATGTTCATTTTATGATCTGTTTTTGTGATTATTTATGTTTGAATGTCTTTCTTATTCTCTGAAGCACTTTGAATGACTTTGTGCGAGTCGTTCTGTACAAATCCCCACATCTCCAGCTGATCGTCATGGAGATTCAATTTATTTGACTAAAATGTTCCAGAGTATAGCATTAAACAAGCTGTCGTCAAAGAGACAAGCAGGAGACCGAGTTACAAGTTAGATCTGTGGAGAGATGCGTTTTTCAAGGTATATATGTTTTTAAACTTCACATAATAAAATGAATTAATGTTAGATATGTGTTATTTTAGCAGCTCTCCACTGAAAAAGTTGCACAGTGTAACTTTAAAGGTCCTATATTACTCAGAATTGACTCTTGTGAAGTTTAGTCCATGTTAGAACCTCAAAAACAGACCTGGAGTTGTGTTTTGTTTCCTTTATTATTAGTCTGTTACATCCAAAGCTCAAAACGCTCTGTTCCACCTTGTGATGTCATCAAGTGGTAGTTTTCACGTTAACATCTATCATCCAAGGTTGGCGGTTCAAATCCCGCTCTCTACATAAACATCATTGGTTGAGTGGTTAGATCCACTGACTCGAAGGTTGGCGGTGCAATTCCAGCCCTCACAGATGAATGCTGTCGTTGTGTCCTTGGGCAAGACACTTAACCCATGTACCCCAGCCCTTGGGACAACGGGTGGAAATTAGCCTCTGGCTATAACCTGGCGTGTTTACATTCATGTCTGTCATGTCATGTCTGTTCATTAACATGCACTGTCCCAACCAAATAAAATAAAAAAAAAAAAAAAAAAAAAAAATCTATCTACTTTTACTTTTAGTTCAGTCGAGAGAAATGGACTGAAATGATCCAAATGATTCTAGAAATGAAGGTGTGAGGAGTTTAAAAACACAGTGGAGCACTTCCTGTATCACCACACGATGACATCACAAGGTGGAACACAGTGTTTTCAGTCTAAATCTGCAGGTTTGTGTGTTAAACATGTGAGAGTGAAACAAAAAAACACATCTCCAGGTCTGTTTGTGATTATAAACAGATCAGAAATAGTGAAATATTTGCTCTTTCAGGTTAAAAGGTTCAGTTATGTTGAATAAAACTTTTTAAACGATCAGACGAGGCCAAACGGACGATAATCCCCCGATATGAGCCGTCCATGAGGTGGTGTGCTTTCAATTAGGTCAGTTTGAAGTTGGCTTTGGCTCCATCTGATAATCTGAGCCTCATCCAGAGTCTCTCACTGCTGCTGCCAGGAACCATCACGGCACAGAAGCAGAATCCGAGCTGAACGCTGACCATTTGGCAAATTCCACACCGTGAAGAGACGGGAACTGGCCATTTTAGTCTGAAACTCTCGGCGCAACGAGTGAAAAACGAGCTGACTGTGGGATAATTAAGACGCGCTCTTCAGGACTGTCTGCTTCAGCTGGTTTTGTGCAGGGTGGACACACAAACTCTCAGGCCTGCTGGACCCTCATTCCATGTTAGCGAATGAAAAATATAGATTTCAGACTTTGTGAGGGGCCCCTGCCTGCGCCGGGCCCCGGGGAAACAGGACCCTTTACCCCCCTCAGTGTGACGCCCCTGTTTTATTATTCTGTGTGATTCTGTTACTTTCACTTTGTCCTTTTTACTCAAATGATGTATTTAAAAAACGATATCCTCTGATCCGAAGGTTGGAGGTTCGGATCTCGCTCTCGACTTAAACATCGTTGGTTGAGCGAGGATGAGAACCACAAGGAAGCAATAGCAGGAGGATGTTGGATGAGAACCATATGGACAGAACTGTGACTCTCCCAGACGATTGTTTCTCGAGGGAGGAGGGACGAAGTGACGTCGCACCAGCCAAAGAATAAAGAATAAAAACGGATAAAAAAAACATATATATCCAGAAAATACAGCACGATATCAGGTACAAAGCCTCTTTAATGTCATGACTTTCTTTCTTATAATTAAAATGAAACACTTTAGTCCTGAATCTTGACATATCTGACATTATAATTTTCTTATTTTTATCCGTTTGACCCATAGTTAACTGTACAGACCTGTCAGGATCAGGGTAAATGGTCACGTTTTTTATAGCACTTTTGTACCTTCTACTCATCTATTCACACACCAGACGCAGGGAGGGTTAAGTGTCTTGCCCAAGGACACAACAACAACAGCAGCAGGATTTAAACTGCCAACCTTCAGATCAGAAAACAAACACTTTACTTTTCATCACGATATCGACTTTTCATTCAATATGTGAAAACTGCAGCTACATTTTTGGGTCAATATTTATCGTGTGAGCATTTTCTTTGCTCTACTGTGATATTTTTGGTTCTTTTTAGGCTGTATGATCAGATTTAAGCTGTAAAAGTTTGAAATAATTACTTTTATGACTCATTACAGACACAAACTAACGACTAAACTGTTCCATTCTGCTGTTTATTTATTGCAGCTCATGATTTCTCAACATTATTGTAGATTTAAAATGTAGTTTTTGTGGTTTAAATCTGCTCAGTATTATCATTTATCGTCTACATTTACTTCAGTGATATATCGAAGTTCAAAACGTGTGCTCGTGGCAGGTCCATGCACATGTTTTAAAGACAATCTTGGGTTTAAGTCAGACTTTTCTGTGATTTCCACAGTTTGTCCTGAAGTGTCTGAGTTTTTAATCCTACATTTGGCGTCGTCTCAGTAAAACTCGACCATCAGAAGGACGGAGACACTTTGAAGTAAACTCCATCTCCAAACCTCATCAAACTCTGGGCTGTGATTGGTCTGGGCCGTGGTCGCTCGGCCCCTCCCACTCGCCGGGGTCACATTGGGGTCGTTCTACCTTTAGTTTCCGGGTCGCGGGGTTCTGCCGGAGCTCGGGGTCAATCGATCAGTTTGATTCAAGTCTTGAGCCAATCACAGATCAGAGGTGGCCCGTGTCGTCGCGAAAGGTTGAGGCTGAAATTCATCCTGGAGGTTTGTGTTTCATGTCCAGGTTTCATCACGTCCGACTCCGTCACTCGGGCTGAACAAAGCGTCGGATCTGGAGTTACCGGAATAATCGTCGATAAAACTCACTATTTCTACTCAACATTATGAAAAATCGCTGCTTTTTCTGATTTCGAGGCGGCCTGAGCCTTTTTATGTGACATTAACTCAGAGGTTTGAATGTTCACGCAGCAACCTGAACACCTGCAGTTAACCCCGGGTCAAACCAGTGATTCTACCAGTGTGTCCTTGGGCAAGACACTTCCACCTTCTTACCTCTGTGTGTCTAAGAATGTGATGATTTGTGTCCGGAAAGTTTGATCACACAGATTCTGGTTCGTTTGTGAGTGATTCTTCCAACTTTGACTGTTATTATTGGCCTGGAGACGACAGTGGCTCAGTTGGTAGAGCGTTTGACCTCTAATCGAAAGGTTGCCAGTTCAAATCCCGCTCTCAGGGGTGGAGCGGACTGATGCACAGGTTGGTGGTTTGCTTGATATGTATAAAAAATATGCTTAACCCCGTTTCTGACTTGTAGAAACCAAAAAAACAATAGATTTATAGGATCTGGGCCAAATCTAAAAGTAATGACGATTCTGCTCGTGTGATTTGGTTCATATTCAGGTTATAAACCCACAGAAAAGTTACCTTATGTTGCTTTAAAGAAAAAGACCTGACAGAGGTAAGAGATACTGCACTGTACGCTCCAAAGCCGCCTCCAATACCTACGAATCTGAGCTCATGTTTACACCTTTTATGACACCTGGAGTAAGTCCGATTACTTCACCCGTGTCCACCAGAACCTAAGACCTCACTCAATCTCCACGTCTCTCCATCAGCCCCGCAAGAGCTGCTGGGAATCAAACCCGCGGCCTAAACGATCGCTCCTACTGTGTCATTAGGGGCATGTGGAGAAAAAAATCTCCTTGAAGATCCAGGGTAAGAAAGGCGAGAGGTATTGATCTGTCTGTCCACGGATATGATACTTAAGCCCGGGTACTGAGAGCGCAGAGCCCCCCGATCCATATCTCAAAGACTTTAATCCTGGCCTCTCTTACAGCTGGATTGGCCTTCACCTTAACCTCCCGACAACTGCTCCAACAGATCAGCCATGGAAATTTTATTCTTCTCACAATCTTCTCCCCTCCTCCTCCTCTTCCTCCTCTTCCTCGGCTTCGTGCTGGCCTATGCAGTTATTAGCCGGGCTGCCCAAGGTTCCCATCCGAATTAGAAGAAAGGAGAATTAATACCTGATCCTGGTTTTCATCATTTCTTTAAAAAAAAAAAAAAAAGTTCTTATCCGTCTTTTCTTGTGGTTGAAGTTGGAGACTTGGAGAATCGTGCATATTTTACAGGTGAACTCTGCTTCGGTGCCGATAGAATTCTATTAGCAAAGTGAAACCAAAGTTATGTTTTAGGAGAGTTTCTACCAAAGACGAGGAAATATAAAGTTGTAAATAAATTCTGATTTTAAATACAAGGCGGACAAACCAAATTCATGTTTGTTAGATGTTGTTACGACGGATCAAATATATTAAAGACGATGCACGAGTCAAACGGGTTATGAAAAGTTGAATAGTTTATTTATTTTATTTTATTTTTTTATTTATTTTTTTTATTTATTTATTTTCTTAATTTATGTATTTATTTTTTTTAATTTTTTTTATTTTTTTTTATTTTATTTTTTTTTTATTATTTTGTGGATACAATCAGATGTAGTTTATTCAAATGCAAAATAAGGTATCCAGATGCTCTTTGTAAGAATAAAATAAACTGTTTTAATAAAGTGGAAATCTATTTTTTACATTTTTAAATCGTTTATTTTAAATGAATTTCAATTTACTTTAAAATGCCCAAAACAAAGTAACAACAGAAGGTGGAGCTGAGGAGCCGAACAGAACAAAAGGTCGACATCACGAACATAAAACATAAAACTTAAAACTTAAAACCTAAAACCTAAAACCTACAACCAAAAACTAATTTATCAAACAAAAGGTGGAAACAGGACAGTCCCACCAGGTCAAACACAAAAAGTGAACAGCGGCTAACAGACCTGGAGCCGAGGAGCGAGCACGACGACGAGCCGCAGGTGTGGAGGGCGAGGCGCAGCGAGCACGAGAACGAGAACGCCACGAGCACGAGCACGAGAACGCCACGGACACGACGTATTTATAGAGCCACGCCCCAAAACGAGCATAAATATACAAAACACATAAGACGAGGAGGCAAAGAGGCGACAGCACAGAAACAGGATCAGGACTGTGCTGATGTTTGAGCAGATTTTCTCTGGAGTTTATAACAACAACAGATTCAACATGGCGGCTGGTGCGTTTGTTTCGTAAGATGCAAAAAAAAAAAGAGATATATTTTGGTCTGTATCCAGATCATTTCCATCCGAAAACATTCACCACGTAACAATCAGATCAGTAATCCCCCTGATATAAGAGCCCATGTCTGTTTTACGATTGCGAGATCAGGTGATTGCCTTGGTGGAGGGCCTCTGGTCTGGTCCTCATGCACCTGCCCACAGCCGCTCTCTGCTCGGGCGGGCGGTGTTTCGGGGCGTCTCTGGGGCCGAGCGCCGGGGTCGGGGTCGGGGCCAGAGCGTTTGGACAAATATGGACAGAATTAATCTTCTCTGTAACGACCCACGAGACGGTCTGGGCACAGACACCACCACGTGTTCAAATCACAGCAATGAGACTCAGACATACTGAGTTCAAATCATTAAAGCTCCACGGTGGAACTTTTTAGCCAATAATAAAAGCAATTTTGTTGGTTTGTTGTTGTATTTTTTTATTTATTGGTGTTTTTATTATTATTTATTATTGTGAATGAAAATTAGCTGAGCAGCAACTTCAGAACATTTACATGAGTGTTTTTATACTGTTTTTTATTAACGTGCGTTGTCCCTTTTAAATAAATAAATAAATACAAATAAAAAATAAATAAATACATATAAAAAATATAAAAAATAATAAAATAAAATAGACAAATAACTAAAAATAAAATAAAATAAATAAATAAAATTAAATAAAAAATAAAAAAAATAATGAAATTAAAAAATAAAGTAAAATAAACAAATAAATAAAAATAAATAAAATAAAATAAAATAAATTAAATCAGTTGCTCACATCTCCACAAACCTGACTCTTATTTGGCTGGGATTAGGGCTTCACACTGCTTGTTTTTTTTTTTTTTTTTTCTTATCACTTTTTATGATGATTATTTGTGATTATTTATGTTTGATTAGTTGTATTGTGATTTTAATGTCGTTTTATTCTGTAAAGCTCGTTGAATGACCTCGTGGACAGACGGCGATGTATAAATAAACTTGTTTTGCCTTTTTTCCATAGAAATGTTGTTCCTTTGGTCACAACCTTCCACAGTTTGGCATAAAACTGATACAGCTCCATGGAGAACGTCCCAAAGTTTGGTTTTAACTTTTCATTTTCATAGAAACATGCAGAAAGTTACACTGTGATGCTTTAAATACAGTATATGGAGGATTAAATGCGTAACATGCGTAAGTCCAACTGATTTTTTCATAATTACAGAAACATTTTACATTTTATAATAGTTAATTAGGTTTTTGTCCAATCAGAAAACAGAAAAAGCTTCGGTCGCCATGGAAACCAGTCCAGGGCTCGTCCGCCGGGTCATTTGTGATTGTTTTGCTGTTTTTAACCAATTGGAGCAAACTAACTTATTAATGTGTAGAAACAATGGGTCTATTATTCCTACAGAGACGTGTTGGATCCATAAATAAAGCTCCAGACGTAAAACGATGTGTTTCACTGAGCCGCGCGGTGTTTGTCCATAAATAACAGTACAGTGAACGAGCAGATGGAAGTGTGCAAACATATGCAGGCTACAATTGCACCTTACAGATGTATGCTTTATTATTTATAGTGCTGACCGCTGAGAATAAATAATACTGTGTGTGTATATGGATATGTGTTTCCCTGTGGTGTGCTCCTTATCTACAGTCATTGTGAGGCTCAGACAGGGTAATCAGTCATTCCTTACCCAGGGCCAATGTTGAAATATTCATATGAAACCACACTGACATGTCCATTGTTCTGGCTGATAAATACTGCAGCCATATGAGGTCATCATTAGTGGACTGGGGGTCGCGACCCCGAGCCTTGCTTGTTAGCAACCTCATCTCCATAACAACCAATGCATACCTCATGAAACTTGAACATGACCCCTCAGCATTGATGTGAGAGGTCAGAGGTCAAATAAGCAGCCATTAGAGCCACTTCTTGGTTATCTGTCAGCACGCGGGCTCAGACTGACCTCTTTTTGTCCTGGATTTCCTAATTAAGACACGCTGCAGATGGCGGAGCGGCCGAGCTCTCCACTATCATGCCAACATGTCAGCGGTCATTAAATCATGAATAGGATTTCAAAGAGAACGTGACCCATGAATTATGCTAAAAGCCATTAATGAACGTATTTGTTTGCACATATGTGCCAGGCCCTGTGCTTTGTGCTCCTAATGGAGGAGCAGTCTGATTAACCTCTGAGCGGCTGAGCAGGTCTGTGTTTACAGCACACTGTCGATATGGAAATGTGCTTCAAGTCACCAAGTCCATTAGCCAGATTACAATGAGCCGAATCAGGTGAATTACTGCTGCCGTCCCTCCGTCCACTTAGACCCTGGACACGGAACAACAGCCGCGTCACTAAAGGTCAGCGGCGTTCTGCCAAATCTCATGTTCTGCTTTGTTTTATGACACGAAATTACACCGAACATCCAAACATTTCAATAGAAACACTCGGACATGACACTTCCAGCCAAAGTATCTCTCCACAACAGAGAAGAGCAGATTTAAACACAGATGATCCGGGTTAAGTTCAAATCCCTTGTACCTGGAGGAAGAGTCTGTATAAAACAGGTTGCAGCTCTTTAAAAAGTCCAGAGCCTGTGTGTAAATTGGCCCCTGATTCATTGGACCTTTTGGACAGTTCATTACCTCGTTCCCAGCTCCCAGGGGCGGTCGTAACGCAGACAGACCCTCACTCCGCTCTGCTACATTAAGTGGACCATTGTGCGGGGTCCATTTAAAAACAGTTTACAGTGGAAATGACCTGGAGTGGAAAATCAACACATCAGTGAGTGTTGCGCGCCCAGCGGAGGGATTAGCCGGAGTCTGCAGGGGCCGGCGAGCGTTCAAAGACACCTAGATCAATGCGAGCTAATAAATCCAGTCTGATAGAGCCAGCGCACTTCCTCCGTACATACTAATATCGCTAATGTCCGCCCACTCCCGTCTGCACGACGCCCTTGTGAGTCCTCTCCACTTCCACTGTAACAATTTACACTTTTATTGTTTTGAACATGAGGCGTTAAACCGAGCAATCACAGAAATGACAATCGATATTTTGTTTTCTCGTGTTCGGCGGCGGCTTCTGCTCCAAGGTGAACGTCGGTTTACTCCGTCCGGTTTTAGCGCCGGGATATTAGCATCGATTAAATATAAATGTGTAAAATACAGAGAAAATGAAGCTTCTGTGACGTGACGATGGACGAGAGTCGAGAAGGAAGGGCATCTGATGGAAAGACTGGAACGAGAGGAGGAGGAGGAAGGAGGGATGAGAGGAGGAGGGAGAGAGAGAGAAGAGGAGAAGGTAGAGAGAGGGAGGGAGAGACAGGAGGGATGGAGTGGAGGGAAGGGTGGAAGGAGGGAGATACAGGAGGGAGTGAGGGAAGGAGAAAGAGAGAGGAGAGAGGAGAGGCGGGTTGGGAGAGGAAGAGAGAGAGAGGAGGAGGGAGGGAGGAGAGAGAGAGGAGGGAGGAGGGAGAGAGAGAGGAGGAGGGGGAGAGAGAGAGGAGTTAGAGGAGGTGGAAGGAGGGAGAGACAGGAGGAAGGGAGGTGGAAGGAGGCAGAGAGAGAGAAGAGGAGAAGGTAGAGAGAGGGAGTGAGGGAGGGAGAGACAGGAGGGACAGAGAGGAGGGAGAGGGTGGAAGGAGGGGGGGACAGGAGGGAGTGAGGGGAGAGAAAGAGGAGGTGGAAGGAGGGAGGGAGAGAGAGGAGGGAGAAAGTGAAAGAAAGAGAGGAGAGAGAGAGGAGGAGTAGGCAGAGAGAGGGAAAGAGAGAGAGGAGGAGGAGGAAGTGATGGAGGGAGAGAGACAACAGAAAGAGGGGGAGAGAGAGGAGGTGGAAGTAGTGAGCGAGTAGTGAGAGTGAGGGATTCTGGGAAACCCGACCTTCAGTTTTTCTGCTCCCTCCACCTCAGACTTTTCAGTCTAAAACAAATGCTCCAGTTTTGTTCCTTTTAACAAATTTATTTTTTTTCTTTTTAATTTAAACTCCACACTGTCCTCCACACACGGGGCTCTCCCCACAGGAGGCTTTAGTCCTGGTGGAACTTCACAGATTGTTTTGGGTGGTACAGTTATAAAAATATACGTTTTTCTTTTAAATTTTGCATCTAAACTGAAGTAACTGTACGGCCTTGGTGGAGGTCGACACCACGTGAGGCAGAGGCGGAGCTAAGGGGGCGGAGCTCCTTAAAAAGTTTCTGCTTTAAACAAATTTAAATGTAGTTAGACTCTGTGGATCCGTCTGAAGAGTTAAAGCTGTTTGTTTGAGAAAGTGGAAGAACAGGGGGAGTAAAGTGGGAGAACAGTTTCCTTGACGGTTTCATCGTTTGGGGACAAGTTGTTATGTTTTCTAGAACGTTCCAGCCGTGGTTTGTTGCGGCCTCTTAATCGTGCAGTTTCCTCGTCGTTTGGGGACAAGTCGTTATGTTTTTTAGAACGTTCCAGAGGTTTGTTGTGGCCTCTTAATCGTGCCGTTTCCTCGTCGTTTTCGTTGTTTGCGGTTTGTTGCGGCCTCTTAATCGTGCGGTTTCCTCGTCGTTTGGGGACAAGTCGTGTGGAATAATCATTTTTGACCTTATCCTTTGGGCTGATCTTTGTGCGTCTCTGTCTCTGCACCTGTGCCTCCATTTGCATAATATGTACAACTGAAGTGCTTAGCCACATTGTGTTGTCTGCTCCGTGTCCGTGCGATGCCATGTATGTCAAAACACTCCTCCTCCCCCGCCTCCCGCGCCTCCCTCTCTCCCGTCCTCCTCCTCCTCCTCCTCCTCGTATAAAGTGCTCTGTTCTGCGTGTTTGCATCTGTTTGTGTGCGCCGGAGATAGCGCCCGCGGCTAAAGGTCCCATGTCTCCACTCCATTCATAACCCATCACCCTCCTCCTCCTCCTCCTCCTCCTCCGCCTCCTCCGCCCTGCGCTCCCCCCAAAATCGCTCCCCCTCTCCCCCTCCTCTCCTCCTCCCTCTCGTCCAGACATGACCCTTGTCGTGACCCCGGCGCTGCTCATCAAAATAGGACAGAGGGAGGAGTCTGGCGACGGCGTGTGGGAAGTGTGGAGAGGAAAAGAGAGAGGAGGAGGAGAGAGAGGAGGAGGAGGGCGAAAGGAGGAGGAGGAGGGAGAGAGGAGGAGGGACAGGGAGACTGAGAGGAAGTGAGGAAGACAGGGAGGAGAGAGAGGAGGAGGGAGAGAGGAGAGGGACAGGGAGAGGAGAGAGAGATGAGGAGGGGGGGGGGAGAGAGAAGGAAAGGAGGGAGGGACAGAGAGAAGGAGGAGGAGGGACAGGGAGACTGAGAGGAAGGGAGGGAGGAGGAAAGAGAGAAGGAGAGGAGGAGGGAGAGACAGAAAGGTGGGAGAGAAAGAGAGGAAGGAGGGAGAGAGAGGGAGACTAAGAGGAAGGGTAGAGAGGGAGGGAGAGAGAGGAGGAGCTGGGAAAGAGGGAAACAGGAGGAGGAAGGAGGAAGAGAGAGAGGAGGGGTGAGTAGGAGAGAGGGAGACTGAGAGGAAGGGGAGGGAGTGAGCGAGAGGAGGAGGAGGGATGGGAGGAGGAGGGATGCTTTTTGTGGTAGAGTGGAGAGGTTAAAATTGCAGTGCATATGCTGCGGCTGGACTGGGTAAGGGCCCGGGGCAGTTTCTTGGGCTCTCCCCTGCGCCTCCCTGCGCCTCCCTGCGCCTCCCCTGCACCGACAGAACAGATGAAGTATTTATCGTGGGCAGTTGTCCCGCGGCCAGAGACCCACAGACCCAGGTGACCACAGGACGACAGCCTCCTCCTGTGGCTGAAGAAGAGGAGACGTGCAGGTCGATGGTCGAATTTTGTATTGAAACCTATTGATCTTATTTGGCCCCGCCCACTTTTGACTCTAAACACCATTAAACTGAACTTTCTGTGCAGGTTTTGCCACTAAAACCTGGTATAAAGTCGGTTGGTTTGTGCAAAATGTTCATGTGACCAACAAGTCAACACTGCTCACGTTCGTCTTAAACTTATGTCGTGACCAGTGTCGTGTGTGAGGTTCATGAGGCTCTGATGTGTCACAATCAGATTCACAAACATATAAACCCAGTGTCTCACATTTGACCCGGGTCAGTTTCTCTCCAGTGACTTGGGGCCAGAATAAAAAAGAATTTCAAAATAAAAGTCCCAAAGTCCGTATGAAATATCTCTAATAGTATGAAATAAAAAGCTGGTTTTGTTTTGTTTTTTATCCTTATTCTGGTTCCTCAGTTTTCAGTGGATTGAATCATTAAATTTCTTCCCATTTTGTTCGTCTCTGTTTGAAAAGAGCGAGTCTTTGATCCCGTCGTCTGGAGCAAACCATTTTAGCTCCTTTAGCGTTGGTCCTTTAATTCTAACCTCCTGCTTCGACCCAAAGTCCAAGTTAAGTTGTAGAAAACTGAGCTTTAATATGTATCTTCCTCCTCCGTTTAAAAAGTAGAACAGACAAGAAGAAAAAAGTGAACGGATTGATAAACTTGACTAACTCTAAATTGTAGCTTGTCACTATTCTGCAGGAGTTACAAGAATCCCTGGGCTCACGAGCGCCCCCTAACACGAGGCAGGGTAACTGCGTGCCTCACCCGGCGCCTTTTCAGCCGTCCAGTCAGTCCATGTGAGGCACGAACGGCCTGTGCCTCACCGCTCGTCTCTTCTCAGGATTTCAACGGTAAACGTAAAAAATCTGCAATTTTGAGTAAAAAAAAAAGAAAAATTGCAAAGTTGAATAGAAAATCAACTTTATAGTACAAATCATTGGATAAATAAAACCATTTCATTTATGTTTTCTCTGTGGTGACAGGGGAGGCCTCACCTGACACCTCACTGGTCGTTTATTCTTGGACTTGAGCTGGTTTAACGTCTGAAGCTTTTGCCCTGAGACAAAAAGCCAAAAGTGCAACTTATAGACTTTATATATTCACGAATCACACAGTTTCACTAAAGTATCGTACATAAAGGAAATGTGTGGAGTGTTTTGCTCGGGAACACAACAACAGAGCATGAGTGTATGTGTCATTGTGCTCCACCCTCGTTCACAGAAGAGCTGGTTTTAGACTCCACAGCCGCCGTCTGACCCGTCTGAGTCCAGGTTCTGTGCTGATGGTTGAAATAGTTGGTGTGAAGTTGGGCCGTACTTTTCTGCTCCTTCTGCTCACACATGTGAAGTCTTTAATATTTATATGTTGTGTCTCTGGGATCAAAATTAATTCTTAATCATAGCAGCAGGTGCCGAGGTGCTGCTGTTCTGGGGCATTTGGTCACACTCCATGAGTTTGTCTGGATCTAACTCATCCAAACATGTGACACCATCATTTAGCCTGAGCCTGCAGCACACGCACCACCATTATTTATGCAGATTTTTACTACGGCTGTCAGTGGAAGAGGAGCACAGCCGTAAAGCAGTTTAGTACAGTTTTTATATGTAAAGCAGGTTAGTATAGTTATGGTAAAGCAGTTTAGTTCAGGTTGTGGTGAAGAAGGAGCTGGCAAAGGCAAAACTCTCGATTTACCTCAGTCTATGTTCTGCCCTCACCTGTGATCATGACTCTGGGTAATGACCCAAAGGACGAGATCGAGAGATGAGTTTCCTCCGCAGAGTGGCTGGGCGCTCCCTTAGAGACAGGGTGAGGAGCTTGGCCACACAGGAGGAGCTCGGAGTAGAGCTGCTGCTCCTTCACGTCGAGAGGAGCAGCTGAGGTTCCGGCATCTGCTCAGGAGCCTCCTGGACGCCTCCCTGGGGAGGTGTTCATGTCCCACCGGGAGGAGGCCCAGGGGAAGATTCAGGACACGCTGGAGGGACTATGTGTCTGACCTGGGGACACCTTGGGGTCCCCAGGTGCTGGAGGAAGTGTCTGGGGTGAGGGAAGTCTGGAAGTCCCTGCTTAGAGCTGCCCCCGCGACCCGGCCCCGAGGAAGAACATTGATGGTATAGCACAATTATAGTTTAGTAAAGCAATATAGTGCAGCTGTAAGGGAGTAGGGAGCTTATTTATTTATTTACTTATTTATTTAGTTAGTTAGTTAGTTATTTGACAGGGCAGTGTACTTTCATAAACAGACTCGCAGGATTACAGCCAAAGGATCATTTCCATCCATTGTCCTGAGGGGCTGGTGGGACAGGGGTGGGATTTAATATGTTTTCTTCTTCTCCTCTTTTTCGAGCTTAAATAAGAAATAAATGTATAAAATGAGCATTAACTCTTCAGCGTTGATGCGCTCGCCGCCGATAGATTTGCGGTTGTGGACTTTCCATCACAGTTACTCCATAACCACCTGTGCTTCATGTAAACTCAAAGTGTAGTAAAAGTACAGCCTGATACTTCATTTAACATGATTTTTATGTTTAAAAAAATAAAAGTGTAGGTGAGTGATAATGGTTTATAATGTGCTCAGTCCTTAAAGTGTTAAGTGAACTTGATACATGTGCTTCAGATAAATAAATAAATGAATCTATATGAATGAAAACACATATTTTGTCGTCACATAAACACTGAGAGAATGTCGTCCAGAGTCTGGTGTTAGAGTAAAACAAAAACAAGCTACAACATGGACCCATTTGTAAATCACTGTCTGTTTGTATCTCTAAATTCCATCTTTTCTGCTGTTAAAATCTGCCCCGCTGCCCTGTCCTCCGTCTGAAACTCTCGTTCTTTCGTTCCCAGTGGTCACAGTTGGCCTTTTGTCCTCATCGTCAAATAGAGATAGTATCAGTTACACGAGCGTGGAGCCCCCGCCTGAGGCTCTGATAGGTGCGATCATCTGTGTTACCATCTCCAGACCAGAGCTCGGGGGAATTCACACCCAAACCTCCACCTCTACACCCCCATCTGCAGCCGGGCGAGGGGCGGAGGGGCGGAGGGGCGGAGCGGAGGAGCGGAGGATATTTTGGGGAAGAAAGAGAGAAAAAACGGAACAACTTTATGGAAATGTGTTAGGAAGAGGCGTGAGACTGCAGTGTGGATCCCCTATTGTTTTCTCATTAGTGTGCTGTATATTTGAGTCGGGATTCAAGCTGTTTGAGTGGAAAGCAGCACTATCAGTATGCACGGCCTATAGAGACGAGCAGCTTAGTGCTTATTATTGCAATAACACCTAGCAGGTGAGTTTTGAATATGCATGCGACGAATATCACACGTTTCTACTTTTATTATTATCATTTTGCCTCGAGTTCAACTGGTAATCACGTCGTGCAAAGTCGTGAAATCAAACATAAAAGGCTCCATCCATTATAACCCAGGTGTACGAGACAACGGCACCCGCGGTCAGCTAAGAGTGCAACGTGACTCTGTACACAAGACGCTTTACACAAGACGCTTTACACGAGAAACTTTACACGAGAATCTTTACACGAGAATCTTTACACGAGACACTTTACACGAGATGCTTTATACGAGACGCTTTACACCAGACGCTTTACACGAGATGCTTTATACGAGACGCTTTACACAAGAATCTTTACACGAGAACCTTTACACGAGAATCTTTACATGAGAATCTTTACACGAGAATCTTTACACGAGAATCTTTACACGAGACACTTTACACGAGAATCTTTACACGAGAATCTTTACACGAGAATCTTTACACATCTTTACACGCTTTACACACTTTCACGAGAATCTTTACACGCTTTACACGAGAATCTTTACACGAGAATCTTTACACGAGAATCTTTACACGAGAATCTTTACACGAGAATCTTTACACAAGACGCTTTACACCAGACGCTTTACACGAGAATCTTTACACCAGACACTTTACATGAGAATCTTTACACGAGACACTTTACACGA